>PVLC010035764.1:0-16145 GCA_004027655.1 Graphiurus murinus | reverse complement strand
AAAAAAAAAAAAAAATTAGGGCTGGAGGTATAGCTCTGAGGTAGAATGCACCTGAGTTTAATCCCCAGTACCTCAAAAAAATAATTAATTAATTAATATAAAATATATCTTTCCTTTCAAAATAAAGAATAAAAAATAGGGCTGGGGATGTAGCTCGGAGGTAGAATGCCCCTGGGTTCAATCCCTAGTGCCGCAAAAAAAAAAAAAAAATATATATATATATATATCTTTCCTTTAAAATATAAAATCAATCAAAAATATATGATTAAGCCTGGCTTGGTGGCACATGCCTGTAATCCCAGTACTTGGAAGGCTGAGACAGAGGGACAGTAGGTTCAAGACCAGCCTCAGCAATTTAGTGAGACCCTGCTTCAAAATAAAAAAGGAGCCGGGCATGGTGGCACACACTTGTAATCCCAGTACTTGGGAGGCTGAGACAGGAGGATCACAGGTTTGAAGCCAACCTCAGTCATTTGTGAGGCCCTCTGTAACTTAATGAGACTTTTTGTTTCAAAATAAAGAATAAAAAACAGGGCTGGGGGTGTAGCTCAGAGGTAGAATGCCCCTGGATTCCATCCCCAGTACCAAAAATAAATACATAAACAAACAAACAAAATAGGACTGGGAGTAGAGCTCAAAGGTAGAATTCTCTTGGGGTGAATCCCCAGTAACACAAAAAGGAGGCGGGGGGGGGGATCAATGAATGAGCCGGGCATGGTGTCACATGCCTATAATCCCAGTACTGGGGAGGCTGAGAGAGAATTACAAGTTCACCGCCAGCCTCAGCCACTTAGCAAAGTCTTCAGCAACTTAGAAGGACTCTTATTTCAAAATAAAAAATAAAAAGGTCTGGAGGTGTAGATCAAAGGTAGAATGCCCCTGGGTTCAATCTCCAGTACCAATAAATCGATTATTATTTAATCAATGAAGGAAAAAGTATCTTGGGATTTTTGGCAAGAAATGGAAAAATGCACAAAAACAAATGCACTAAAGGTAACTTCAAGGGTAACTAACTCCTATGCCAATTTCTTCACTAAAACTGTAAAAGAGACAGACTGACAAATACGGCTGCTAATTTGAAGACTTAGAGGTTAGCTTTTACTGGTTGATAAAGTAATGACATTCACCTAGGAGCAATATTGTGATAAAAATGGCTACATATTATGGCAGTTAGGCATATATCCCTTGCCTATATGTATTACTTAAAACATTATGAAGTTTGCTGTTCCTTTAAAAGATAAACTAAGAACAGAGAAAAAAATGTAAATTAGAATCACTATGTTCAAGAAGTCAAACTTATTTTTTTAAAAAAGGAACATGTTCTGAAATTAAAATTCTATGGACAACACTGCTGATCTCAATAACAAAAACAGGTACCCCCAAATATCTGAAAACAACACATCAAGAGATACGCTCCTTAGGTTCAACTGCAGATCCCCTGGAGCTGAAGTCAGCCTCTACAACAGTCACTTCATTAGGTCAGAAAGTAAATTCTTGTAATACATTCTTTACCAAAATAACCTAGAAAAGTAATTTCAAACTCAGTATATGCGGGGCATGGTGATACACGCCTGAAATCCCTATACTTTGGAGGCTGAGACAGGATCACAGGTTCCATGACAGCCTCAGCAAGTAGTGAGACTCTCATCAACCTAGAGAAACCCTGTTTCCAAATAAGAAATAGAATCAGGCTGGGGGTGTAGCTCAAAGGTAGAATGTCTCTGGGTTCAATCCTCGGTATCACACACACACACCAAAAAAAAGCTCAGTATATCTATTTCTAAAACCTTAGAAAGGAGTAAAGTATGACTTGACTGAAGAAGAGAAAACTGCTGATCTGTCACACTGTAGAGGACTTAAACTGAATACATCAGCACTTACATACAATTAGCTTATAAAAATAAGCAGTTAATTAAACAATGTCATAGTGGCACTTCAAATGGTAAATGCTAGACTTCACATGTTCGGCTCAACACTGCTGTCGGTGAAATTCTGAAATTCTGCATAGCCTACTCCTAGGAAAATGCAAAACAGGCTCACTTTTATTTTCTCCTCTTGCTTGACCTACTTCATACTCTTTTAAAGCATATAAAGGAAATACATAGATGGAAATTTTCAAACCAAAGAAAAAATAAACAGGGATATATTCTCATCTGAAAAGTCAAGATGTTAGACCACATAATCATGAAAGTCCTTTACAGCCCTGAAACTTCATGTTTTATTATACTACCAAGAAACGTATCACAAACTCTATAAACCCATCACTCCCAAAAGTCAGCGATAATGTTCTAAAAGGGGGCAAGGAATAAAAGATGATTCTTTTGAAGCAATGATTCTTTTGAAGCAAAATCAGCCAGAGTTGCTCAAAAAAACTAATGAGCTTGATCAGGACAGAGTTCGATGCAATAAAAATTGAATTCCTAAGGCTGAGAATTCCTCCCTTTTTCCCAGGATTTTGTGAAAATGGTTTTTTCTCAACTTTTGTAAAGTTATGGAAGTACTAAGTTTAAAAAACAATTTTGTTTTACCAAAATTCTTATCTTTTCTCACAATCTCATACACAAAAAATTTAGGTATCCTTTCATTCAGTGTACCTCCATTTGACAAAAATAAAAGCTAAATCCAATTTCTGAATAAACTCTATGCTTTAATTTAATGCCAAAAGTTGTATTAGGCACAACCCAAGCATACAGAAGTAATGCGCTTGACTATGTGCAAAGTATACTCTTAAAGGCCCCATGAGTTCATCTAAGCCAGCACAGTGACATCACTCCTCCAAGACCGCTCCCTCACCTAGGAGAAAAGAATAGGACAACTAGCTGACACTGCAGAAGGACCTGGCACAGTGGAAGAAGTCATGACTGCTTCTAACTTCTAGTATAAATTTAAGCTGGGCTTCGAGTAGCATTTTGAGATTTGTACTAGGTGGCAAAAAGAAGTACTTCATGTATTTTACCTTTCTCCAAATTTCTAAGATTTATCTCTCCAGAGAGAGGGGGGAAGGGGAATTTTGTTTTTCCTTCACCTCAAAATTTCCAAAAGATCACCAGAGAAAAATCTCTGAGAGTTTCAAGTAATTCTGTACTTACCCACTTTGAGGATGTTCTTAGGGGCATAGAAAAGAATTCCTTTCACCCTTAGTATATTAATAAGCCTCTAATTATTAATAAACCTCTAATCATCTAGGTTTTGACTTATACTAGATAATGGGGAAGGTGTTGGTAAAATATACTTGTTTACAATAATTGTAGGTCCGGTTTCAAAGACCAGATGGTTCCTAGTCATTTATGTACTTTTTTCAACCATCCCAATTCATGGGTTACCATCAAGACTACCCTAACATTACCAATACTGTCATTAGGATCATGTCTGCAGCTACTGTGATTATCAGTCTTTGAAACCTGTAATGTCACACCACTTTGACAGGTCTCATACAACAGCAAATTACTGCCCCTTTATTACCATGATGTTATTTTAAAAAACAGCTACTCGTTAAAAGAATTTTTAGAACAAATTCATTATTTAAACATTCAACATAATATTAATTCCAAATGCCCTCTTCCCATTTCTGCTTCCATTTTAACTACCCTACTGCACACCTTTCTGTGTAACACAGGCCACTTACACAAAAATGCCCAAATCAGACCCTGGTTCTCTTCTATTTAGGCTTCTGCCACCTTCTCATCTTGCTGGCAAGGATGTTTTAATGGGATATATAGCTAGATTCTACCATAGATTTATTGCCTATCTTTGAAAATAGGAAACTCTTGCAGTGATTAAGCTTTACCTGGTTCAGAAAATGCTACAGAAAAGGAAATTTCAATCTTTCAACACTGAATTAAAAATTCTCATAGAAAACCGTAGTCTTTGAACAAAACATGTAATAAAAAACTAACTTTATACTTGGGAGGCTGAGACCGGAGGATCTGGGTTCGCAGCCAGCCTCAGCTACTTAGTGAGGTCCTCCACAACTTAGTGAGATCCTGTTTCAAAATAAAGAATAAAAAATAGGACTGGGGGTGTAATCAGAGGTAGAATGCCCCTGGGTTTGATCCCCAGTTCCACAAAAGAAAAAAAGAAAGCTGTTTTTAATCAAGTCTTATAAAAACTGAGACTGTAACTAGTAACGATATATTCTAAACACTTAGAACTCTGTTTTAAAAAAATCACTAGTAGCATGACCTAGTAGTATGATCTGTGACAGCTGCACATTAAAAAGAAATAGCAATAACTTGAAGGGACAGCCTGAGGTCAGTGACTTCCTCCCAATAACCAACCAACATTCCAATAAGCAAAAACCAAAATGTGCTGATAATCTCAACACATTGTGTTAACCAACCTCCCTAGTCCCGCGCAATGAGCTCACAGAAGTCATGATGTGCACAGGCTGTATCCTTCGTTGTTTCCATTCTTGATTTAAGATTTCCGTTCTTTCCAAAATTTTCTGACGGTTGGAACTAAACATACTCTTCAAAATAACAAAGGAGAGAAGAGAAATTATTTATTGTTAGAAAATGTGTAATATCTCTAAAGCAGGTTATAATCTGGTGATTCCTCAAAGATAACAGGAACATTTCCTCAAATGCATATAGATTTTACACTAGGACTAGAGTTTTCCACATTCAAATAATACAAAAACCTCACCTATTATTTTATTGGAAGTGAGGGGAAAACAGGAAATTATTTCCATCCTTTAACTTTGTATTTAAAAAATTCAATGACTTTAGAAACATAAAATCATGAAACATTTTCATTGTATTTGGTCCTTGAGTCCATACCATATAAGGTATACAAAGCCGGGCGTGGTGGCGCACGCTTGTAATCCCAGCATTCAGGAGGCTGAGACCGGAGGATCCAGGTTCGAGGCCAGCCTCAGCTACCTAGTGAGGCACTCCACAACTTAGTGAGACTCGGTTTCAAAATAAAGAATAAAAAATAGGGCTGGGGGTATAGCTCGGAGGTAGAATGCCCCTGAATTCAATCCCCAGTACCGCAAAAAAAAAAATAATAATAAGGTATACAAAAAAGAGATTGACTTCAAAATAGGTTGAATAGCACTTAGATTAAAACCTTTCCATTATCATTAATGTGCTATTAATTAAGATAGATCAAGGACCTTAGCTTCCAAAGCCTCATTGTTCTTACTGTAAATATGACCTTTGCTAAAAATGTACTATTTCAAATTAAAATTTATTTGATTTTAGAGAGGAAAAAAACTAGCCGTAATTGGATATGCAGTTTTACAGAAGATGAAATTATACCTTTACTTCATCAGCTCGTCTGAACCTCTTGAGCTGTCTCAGTCGCATGTACTCTGATTTTACACGCTTCCGCCAACAAACTGGTCCCTTCTCAGATTTCTTCCCAGTCTGGCCCATGATTAGTCTAAAAGCAATGATTTCATATTAAAATCACTAATCTAACCAGCTTGAATATGATCACTTGTCTTTTCAGCCCCAGCAAGTGAGCAATCAACAAAGAAATACACATTTTACACTGTTGATATTCGCAGAAAGATGCTCAATTGTTTCTGTACAGTTAAGTCTTTTAAATACTTCACTGAAAGTTTTCATTTAACACAATTTTTTTTTTTTTTTTTTTTTTTGTGGTACTGGCGATTGAACTCAGGGGCATTCTACCTCCGACCTATACCCCTAGCCCTATTTATTCTTTTTTTTTTTTTTTTTTTGCAGTACTGGGAGTTGAACTCAGGGGTATTCTACCTCCAAGCTATATCACCAGCCCTATTTTTTATTCTTTATTTTGAAACAAGGTCTCACTAAGTTGCAGAGGGCCTCACTAGGTAGCTGAGGCTGTCTGCAAACTCCGATCGATCCTCTGGTCCCAACTCCCAAATGCTGGGATTACAAACGTGCGCCACCACACCCAGTTTATTCTTTATTTTGAAACAGGGTCTCACTAAGTTGCGGAGTGCCTCACTAGGTAGCTGAGGCTGGCCACAAACCTGGATCCTCCGGTCTCAGTCTCCCAAATGCTGGGGTTACAAGCGTACGTCACCACACCCGGCCATTTAATACAATTTTCTAAAAGATATTTTTATTTATAAAAATTCTACACTCCTGCCGGGCGTGGTGGTGCAGGCTTGTAATCCCAGCATTCGGGAGGCTGAGACCCGAGGATCCGGGTTCGAGGCCAGCCTCAGCTACCTAGTGAGGCACTTCGCAACTTAGTGAGACCCGGTTTCAAAATAAAGAATAAAAAAGAGGGCTGGGGGTATAGCTCGGAGGTAGAATGCCCCTGGGTTCAAGCCTCAGTACCGCAAAAAAAAAAAAAAAAAAAAAAATCTACACTCCTAAATAGCAGCTGTCTTACAGAAATGTGGTCTCTTTATAGGAATTAAGTATATTGTACCCGAGCTAAGTTTCATATCATTAAATAGCTGTTACAAAGCCAGGCAATGTGGCACATGCTTGTAATCCCAGTACTTGGGAGGCTGAGACAGGAGGATTGCAACATCGCAAGGCTTTCAGCAACCTAGTAAGGCCCTATTTCCAAATAAGAAATAAAACAGGGCTGGGGATGTAGCTTGGAGGTAGAATGCCTCTAGATTCAATCCCCAGTATCACCACAAAAGGGGGGGGGGGAGCACTGGGCTTGGTGATGCATGCCTGTAATCCTAGTACTTGGGAGACTGAGTCAGGAGGATTGTAGGTTACTGGACAGCCTCAGCAACTTAATAAAACCCTCAGCAACTTAGCAAGATCCTGTTTCAAAGTAAAAAATAAAGGGGCTGGGAGGTAGAATGCCCCCTGGGTTCAATACCCAGTACCAAAAAAAAAAAAAAGATTATAAATGTTGGCCAGGAAGCCGGGCATGGTGGCGCACGCTTGTAATCCCAGCATTCGGGAGGCTGAGACCGGAGGATCCGGGTTCGCGGCCAGCCTCAGCTACCTAGTGAGGCACTCCGCAACTTAGTGAGACTGGGTTTCAAAATAAAGAATAAAAAATAGGGCTGGGGATATAGCTCGGAGGTAGAATGCCCCTGAGTTCAACCCCCAGTACTGAAAAAAAAAAAAAAAAAAATGTTGGCCAGGATATGGAGAAAAGGGAACCTTTGCACATTGTTGGTGGGAATATAAATTAGCACAGCCATTATTGCAACAGTATGGCAGTTCCTTGAAAAATTAAAAACAGAACTACTCTATGTTCTGGCAATACCACTACTGAGTATATATCCAAAGGAAATGAAATCACTATGTCAAAGAGACAGCTACAGCACTATTTACAATAGGCAAGAAAAAGAAACAACCTACGCATCCACCAACTGAATAATGGATAAAGTCTTAAATACCAGTTAATTTAAATAAAAATGTTTAAGTGCATGAACTCATAACGAGATTAAAACTTATTGCTGATCATCTTTGTAGTGCACTGAAGAACCAGCTCATTATACTGGAAATTGGTAACTAAACAAACGGCAAGTAAGAGAGTGAGAGAGAGAAGTTGCAAGTAAGCTAAGAGTGAAGATGACTTAGAATCAGAGATATCAGCTATAATCTAGCAACTTGGGAGGCTGAGACAGGAAGATCACAAGTTTGAAGCCAGAACTTAGCCAAAATAAAGTTTAAAAAGGGCTGCAGCCAGCCCAGCATGGTGGCACACCCTTGTAATCCCACCATGCAACTTAGTGAGACCCTGTTTCAAAATAAAGAATAAAAAATAGGGCTGGGGCTTTAGCTCAGAGGTAGAATGCCCCAGGTTCCATCCCCAGCACCACAAAAAAATAAACAAATAAATAAACACAGCTTTATAGACTTTTCAATAGGCCTTACAACTGGCATTCAAGGATCACTAGCTAACCTTGTTCTGGTTATGAGTAGGTATAATTATCCTGAACAAACAAACAAAAAACTAAAAGTTAACATCATTTTATAAAGGCATTTATGCAAATAGCCATTCTTTTTATTACTACTAAGCCAAATTAAAAAAACTCATCCTGAGGCCATATCATTCTATCACAACCTCTACCATTGACTATTCAGTATGAACAAATAGCAACATTAAATATGTGTAGCTAGCCGGGCGTGGTGGCGCACGCTTGTAATCCCAGCATTCGGGAGGCTGAGACCGGAGGATCCGAGTTCGCGGCCAGCCTCAGCAACCTAGTGAGGCACTCTGCAACTTAGTGAGACTCGGTTTCAAAATAAAGAATAAAAAAATATATATAGGGCTGGGGGTATAGCTTGGAGGTAGAATGCCCCTGAGTTCAATCTCCAGTACCACAAAAAAAATAAATAAATAAATAAATAAATAAATATGTGTAGCTAATTTGATGGCTTGTACTTAATATAGAAATATGCTTTGGTTTTACCATAAGGAATCCATATCTATACATTTTTAGGGACCATGTTAATAAAATTAAGATCAAGTCAACCCCGGAATTCCATTAACACTCAAGTTTTTAAAATGCCATAATGTAAACAAACTAGAGTATTGAAGTAATTCAGGAATAAAGTGATAATAGCCCTAACTGGTTGCTGCCAGTAGGAACAGAAAAAAATAGAGCAAGCAGTAGAAAATTAAAAATGCAAATGAAGGAAGAACAGATAAAAGATAATTCAGTACTAGAGACAGACACAAGAACACAGGTTCAAGGCCAGCATGCAGTAACTTAGCAAGAGCCTGTTTCTAAATACAGGGTGGGGGTGTAACTGAGGTAGAATGCTCCTGGGTTCAATCCCTACTAACACACACACACACACACACACACACACACACACACACAAAATGCAGCTCCAAATAAGCCACTGCTATGACAGAGAATTTGGAACTTATGAGACAGAATGACGCAGTAATTCACAGTTTTGACCTGACAGATCCCCCAGGGCCCAGGACCAACTCCAAAAACTGCTACCTGAATCGGAAAACATGGTATGCTGCCTCTTGTCTAGCAGAGAACTTAGAACAGATAATATATTCAAGAATGGCCGGGCGTGGTGGTGCACGCTTGTAATCCCAGCATTGGGAGGCTGAGACCAGAGGATCTGGGTTCACGGCCAGCCTCAGCTACCTAGTGAGGCACTCTGCAACTTGGTGAGACTCAGTTTCAAAATAAAGAATAAAACATAGGGCTGGGGATGTAGCTCGGAGGTAGAATGCCCCCGAGTTCAATCCCCAGTACCAGAAAAAAAAAAATCAAGAATTATGTATCTCTAAAAGACAGACTCCTAAGAATGAAAGCCTAGCAATCTCTACTGTTGCCACTAAAAAAGAATTTTTTTTTTCTTTTGGTACTAGGAATTGAATCCAGAGGCATTCTACCGACAACCTCTACACCCAGCCTTTATTTTTTTTTTTTTTTTTTTTTGAGGTCCTGGGAATTGAACCACCCAGGGGCATTCTACCTCCAAGCTATACGCCCGACCCTATTTTTCAGCTGGCTGCAAACCGGGATCCCCTGGTCTCAACCTCCCAAATGCTGGGATTACAAGCGTGGGCCACCACACCCAGCTACCCCCCAGCCTTTTTCATTTTCTGTTTAGAAACAGGGTCTCGATAGGTTGCTGAGGCTGTCCTAGAACTTTGGATCCTCCAGTCTCAGCCCTCCCCCCCCAGTACTAGGATTACTGGTGCTTCCCACCACGCCCAACTGTGAAGAATATTTAATTAAAGTATGGTACTATCACTGTCCAACTGGGTGTGGTGGTGCCCTATAATTTGAGTACTTGTGAGACTAAGATAGGAAGTTAGCTGGTTCAAGGTCAGCCTCAGGGACTTAAGAGAGACAGACCTACAGCAACTTGGCAAAGCCCTGTTTCAAAATAAAAAACAAAAAAGGCAGGGGTAGTGTAGCTTGGAGGGAAAATAATTTTGCCTAACAAAATTTGTTTTAAACAAATTGCTTCTGTTTTTATCCATCTTCTACCTTCACCACTGTAACTTACCATTAATGGTCATACCCTCTGACCTCTTGCTACCCTAAAACTCCATCCTATCAACCAACTCGCCATATATACAATACCCTCATATAAAAGAAAAATCTAGTTCCAGATTCCTTTTTGCTTCCTTGAATGGCTCTACCTTTAAAAAAGGAAACAAATGATAAAAACACATAAGCCTACTACTGTGGAACCCAAACATTCCACCCAAATGACTTGCAAAAAGTGTTCACAGAATATACTTCTGAAGTTTCTATTGAGGAATTTGAGGGAAGTTGTGAATAGAAGTACTACTAATTAGTCAATAAAACTTTCTTGAGTATTCTGGGCTGGAGCAGTAGCTCAGTGGTAGAATGCCTGCCTCGTATGCACAAAGTCCCATGATTAATCCCCAGCAACACACACACACACACACAAATATATCAAGAATTCTCATTTTAGTAGTTGTACATTAGTATAGATTATTGTACATGGAACTACAGACGAAAGTTAAAATGTAATGAACTGGCTGGGCATGGTGGCATCCGCTAGTAATACCAGTACTTGGGAGGCTGAGACAGGAGGATCACAGATTAATGTCCAGCCTCAGCTACTCAGTGAGGCCCTCCCACAACTTAAGAGAGACTCTGTTTCAAAATATGGAATAAAAAATAGGGCTGGGGGTGTATCTCAGAAGTAGAATGCCCCTGGGTTCAATTCCCAGGACCGCCAAAAAAAATGTAATGAACTGCATTTGTGTTTAAGAACTCTTAAGAAACCGGGCATGGTGGTGCACACTGGTAATCCCAGTACTTGGGAGGCTGAAACCGGAGGATCGGGGGTCACAGCCAGCCTCAGCTACTTAGTGAGGCCCTTCGAAACTTAGTTAGACCCTGTTTCAAAATAAATAAAAAATAGGACTGGAGGTGTAGGTCGGAGATAGAATGCCCCTGAGTTCAGTCCCCAGTAATGAGGAAAAAAAAGAACTCTTAAGACAAAGATATGCCAGAAACTAGTAAAAGGGAAAAATAAGAGAAACACACACACACACAAAAAAAATACATTTGTAGCCCTGGTTTCAGTAGTGCTAAAAAGTTAAAAGGTACACAAACACTACAGTAATTTAGCAATTTTAGCTGAATGATGGAACACATTAACTTGATTGTTCCAGCAAGTGAGTAGATTCTGCAGTAATGTATTTTCCACAAACATTAAGATCACTTTCTTCCTTCAAGCAAGAGTAAACTTGTGAGTTCAACATGAAGTCCACAAGGCCATCATTCATATTTATTTGAATGTACTATCAGCTTACAAAGACATGTCTTGGAAAAGAAACCAACTGGGAGAAATTAATGATTGTGTTTTAAAGGATTTGCCTGAACAATAGATAAAACATATTACACTAAGTAAACTGACATCTAAAGGTTAACATTTCCTTTGAAAACTATACTAAATCTATTTTGTAAGTTAAATTCTCAAATTGTGTTGGGTATATATATATATATATTTTTTTTCTTCAGTAAATTGAATACGTCTACTTTTTTTTTTTTTTTTTGCGGTACTGGGGATTGAACTCAGGGGCATTCTACCTCTGAGCTATACCCTCAGCCCTATTTTTTATTCTTTAGTTTGAAACCGATTTTCACTAAGTTGCGGAGTGCCTCACTAGGTAGCTGAGGCTGGTGGCGAACCCGGATTCTCCGGTCTCAGCCTCCCGAATGCTGGGATTACAAGCGTGCGCCGCCACGCCCGGCTGAATAGTCTACTATTGAAACAAAAAATTAGAGCCGGGCATTGTGGCGCACTCTTGTAATCCCAGCATTTGGGAGGCTGAGACCGGAGGATCCAGGTTCGCGGCCAGCCTCAGCTACCTAGTGAGGCACTTCGCAACTTAGTGAGACCCGCTTTCAAAATAAAGAATAAAAAAAAATAGAGCTGGGGGTGTAGCTCAGAGGTAGAATGCCCCTGGGTTCAATCCCCAGTACCGCAAAAAAAAAAATTATGTACCAGGAACTAAAGCTATGATACACAATTTGATATAATTCAGATGAGATATGAGATATGTGTTATTTTAACACTCCATTTAATACAAGCAAACAGAGCTGGGCGAGGTGGCACACTTGTAATTCCCAAGTTGAGACAGGAGGATCACAGGTTCAAAGCCAGCCTCAGGAACTCATCAAGGCTCTCAGCAACCTAGTGAAACCCTGTTTCCAAATAAGAAATAAAACCGGGTTGGGGTGTAGCTTGGAGGTAGAATGCCTCTGGGTTCAATTCCCAGTACCAAAAAACAAAACAAAAAAAAAACAGAATGAAGGTAGATAAGTCTAATGACAGATTTCTTTCTTCTAAAAAGTCTATTTAAAATCTTATAGCTAGCCGGGCATGGTGGCCCAGGCTTGTAATTTCAGCATCTGGGAGGCTGAGACTGGAGGATCCGGGTTCGTGGCCAGCCTCAGCTACCTAGTAAGGCACTCCACAACTTAGTGAGACCCTGTTTCAAAATAAAGAACAAAAAATAGGGTTGGAGGTATAGCTCGGAGGTAGAATGTCCCTGAGTTCAATCCCCACTACCGCAAAAAAATAAAAAATAAAAATAAAAAAAATAGGGCTGGCGCTGTAGCTCGGAGGTAGAATGCCCCCAGGTTCCATCCTCAGTACCGGAAAAAGAAAAAAAAAAAAACTTTTACCTCACATAAGCCAACATCTAATCACAAATCTAACAACATGCACAGAGCAAAATTTTAGAAAGCTCAATTTAGGTAAATGCAAGGGTTCTATCTCCATTCCAGGCAGTGAGCGCATGCCTAGGTAAGCACAAGACGATGACACTCATACCAAGGGGCATATGGCCATTCAGAGCGATTCTGTTGTTTAAAGATAAGTACTGGCCCCAAGTGCAAACCAACAACTCTACTCAACAGAAAACAACTATCCTTACTCTAGAGGAAAAATGGGCTAGTCTTGGATCTAGAGAAGGTATTTGTAATAAAGCTTCTTTCTACAAACTTTTCATGAGAATTTGCCAAATACTATTTTTGCCTGGTACATGTCAATATATCCTAATACTCAAAACAGGTGTGATTCTTCTCTTTTCTTTCTTTTTTTTTTTTTTTTTTGTGGTACTGGGGATGGAATCCAGGGACATTCAACCTCCGCGCTATACCCTCAGCCCTGTTTTTAACTCTTTATTTTGAAACAGGGTCTCCCTAAGTTGTGGAGTGCCTCACTAGGTAGCTGAGGCTGGCCGCGAACCCGGATCCTCTGGTCTCAGCCTCCCAAATGCTGGAATTACAAGCGTGCGCCACCACGCCCGGCTAGGTATATGATTTTTTTTTTTTTTTTCCTGCGGTACTGGGGATTGAACTCAGGGGCATTCTACTTCCGAGCTACACCCCCAGCCCTATTTTTTATTCTTTATTTTGAAACAGGGTCTCACTAAGTTGCGAAGTGCCTCACTAGGTAGCTGAGGCTGGCCGTGAACCCGGATCCTCCTCCTCCGGTCTCAGTCTCCCAAATGCTGGGATTACAAGCGTGCGCCACCACGCCCTACTGGTGTGATTCTTTTCTAAAGACAAAATCTTAATTGGACTGGCTGATCCAAACTACTAGTCCCATGGTTTAATAATTTCCAGGTATCCTACAACCAAGTAACTGTTGTCTGGTGGTTTTAGTATCTGAGTCGAAGGTACATTAGTCAGTTCTTTAAGGCAGTGTACTAATGGTTTGCAAGTGCCACCTCTTTAGTCTACAGACACCAACAGAACCCCTCACTGAAGCAGAGACCCTCCAGAAAAAGCTTTAGCTCAATTCAACCCTGTCATTCATGACTTTGCTAAAAATAGTTAGCTGTTAGCCGGATGCGGTGGGGCACACTTGTAATCCCAGTACTTAGGAGGCTGAGACCAGAGGATCTGGGTTCGCGGCCAGCCTCAGCTACTTAGTGAGGCCCTCCACAACTTAGTGAAACCCTGTTTCAAAATAAAGAATAAAAAATAGTACCGGGGGCGTAGCTCGGAGGTAGAATGCCCGAGTTCAATCCCCAGTACCGCAAAAAATAAAATAAAAATATAGTTAACTGTCTAGGGGTAGAGACAGTTATGAACTATAAAACTTTTTATGATTTTCCTATACTTAAGATAAATCACAAATATAAATATACTGCTGAGGAACTAGAAAACTTCAAATGCTTCAAGTATTATTGGCTTAACAATGAGATTTGACAGTATTTTGCCATGGTTTGAATCGGTCCCCTCAAGTGCTGCCAACGTTATAGTTAAGGCCTGAGCAATCAGGCCAGAAGGGCTGGTCCTTGTGGATGGGACGGGTGCCCTGACCATCCCATGGAGCTGCTCTCCATGTTCTATCATGTGACGATGCAGCAAGAAGGCCCTCGCCAGATGCCAACACCTTGATCTGGTACCTCCCAGAAATTTCTGGTAGTTTGAAATTTCTGTTCTTAATAAATTACAATCCTGAGCCAGGCATGGTGGCACATGCCTATAATCCTAGTACTTGGGAGGCTGAAACTGGAAGATCATAGGTTTAAGACTAGCCTCAGCAATCTAACCATACTCTCAGCAGCCTAGCCAAGATTGTTTCAAAACAAAAAAATTCTAAAAAGGGGCTGAGGGGTGTAGCTAGGAGGTAGTATGCCTCTGGGTTCAATCCCCAACACTACAAAAAAAAAAAAAAAAAACTATCTTAAACCAGTCATGGTGGCGTACACCTACAATTCCAGTACTTAGAAGGAAGGTTCACAGATAACCTGAACAATTTAGCAAGGCCCTCCAAAACTTAGTGAGACCCTGTTTCAAAATAAAAATAAAATAAAATAGGACTAGGGGTGTTGCTTAGAGGTAGAATGCCCTTGGGTTCAATTCCCAGTACAAAAAAAAAAAAAAGCCCAGAGAAAATATGAGTCTCCAAATACAAAAATGCAATAAAGAACTGATTAGCCACAAGGAAATCTGTTATATAATTCTTGCAGTTACCTCCCTGCAATTTCTAGACTAATTCAAAGACTTGGGGGGGGGGGGGGGGATCACTGCTATCCTAGCACAAAAATGAAAGGGCTAGGATGAGTGGCTAAAATTCTACAGACTAGGCTCTAGGGTAGAAAAGAGACAAGTTTTTATTTGGTAGTCTAGATTTAAAATTTGGTATTTTTCACTGGTACAGAATATCTCTTTCTGGGGGGTTTCTTACCCCGTTTTGACTAATCCTACTACTAAACTACTCAATAAGTAGTTTGAAAAAATTTTTTATATTTTTTCTAGAAAATGTATATGGTAGCTGAGCGTGGTGGCACACGCTTGTAATCCCAGCATTTGGGAGGCTGAGACCGGAGGATCCGGGTTGGCGGCCAGCCTCAGCTGCTTAGTGAGGCCCTCCGCAACTTAGTGAGACCCGGTTTCAAAATAAAGAATAAAAATAGGGCTTGGGGGTATAGCTCAGAGGTAAAATGCCTCTGAGTTCAACCCCCAGTACCGCAAAAAAAAAAAAAGAAAATGTATATGGTTACAACAGCTATCATTTGCTATTAGTGAATGTAAGACAATTTCACCAGATAAAAGAAGCCTTTTCTTTTTTCTTCCTTTTTTGGGGGATTAAACCCAGGAGCAGAGCCGGGCGTGGTGGCGCACGCTTGTAATCCCAGCATTCGGGAGGCTGAGACCGGAGGATCCGAGTTCGCGGCCAGCCTCAGCTACCTAGTGAGGCACTCAAAACTTAGTGAGACTCGGTTTCAAAATAAAGAATTAAAAAAAAAATAGGGCTGGGGGTATAGCTCGGAGGTAGAATGCCCCTGAGTTCAGTCCCCAGTACCACAAAAAAATAAAATAAAATAAAATAAAAAAATAAACCCAGGAGCATTCTACTTCTGAGTTGCATACACATCCAGCCTTTTTTATTTTTTGAAACAGGGTCATGCTAAGTTTCTGAGGCTGGCCTCGAAACAGATGATCCTGTCTCACCCAAGTATTGGGATTATAGTGCATTACCCTATAGGACAGAAACTACTTTATAAGTGCAATTCTCTAAGAATTGGGAATAAGATTGAACTTGCCGAGCTGGGCGTGGTGGCGCACGCTTGTAATCCCAGCATTTGGGAGGCTGAGACTGGAGGATCCGGGTTCGAGGCCAGCCTCAGCTACCTAGTGAGGCACTCTGCAACTTAGTGAGACCCTGTTTCAAAATAATGAATAAAAAATAGGGCTGGGGGTATAGCTCAGAGGTAGAATGCCTCTGAGTTCAATCCCCAGTACC
>PVLC010035763.1:0-16145 GCA_004027655.1 Graphiurus murinus | reverse complement strand
CATTCCCTCCCTCAAATTCAGTGCAAGCATGCCCTCTCACAATCCCCAGTGGCCTTTTCCTCCTGCACCCACATTTCCCTGCACTCTGTTGCAGAACAGCAGACAGCATTCCTCATCAGGCTGCAGCCCTCAGGCACTGATTTCCCTCTGGACTGTGTGCAGCCCCTGCCCTGACAATCTTGAGGAATATCCCAGCATATGGGTGCTGTTGGTAAGAACCACACAGGGAGCTGGGCGTAGTGGCACACGCTTGTAATCTCAGCATTCGGGAGGCTGAGACCAGAGGATCCGGGTTCTCGGTCAGCCTCAGCTACCTAGTGAGGCACTCTGCAACTTAGTGAGACCCGGTTTCAAAATAAAGAATAAAAAAAATATGACTGGGGGTATAGCTTGAAGGTCGAATGCCCCTGAGTTCAATCCCCAGTACCACAAAAAAAAAAAAAAAAAATAGAACCACACAGGGTACAGGCAAAGTGCAGTGGGTTCACAGAGGATGATAAGGGTTTCTGTCTTGAGTAATCAGAACTGACCCCTTGGAGAAGGTCTCTGTCCACGGCTTCTGCATGGACATGCATCTCTTCTGTCACCAGACACAAGAGAGGTAACAAGCAAGAGAATTCGAAGACAAAAGCACAGTCTCTAAGACCGCACCCACAGCGACACACCCCTCCAGCCACCCTCCCTGCTTGGTTACCACCCAGTAAATTCATTACAATGGCTGTATCTGCTGATGAGACTGCAATCCTCCTGACTTAAGTATGTCAGCTCTGAATATTAATACATGAGCTCTCCAGGGGACAGTCTACAGCTAAGCAAGTCAGAACCAGAATGGTCCAAACCTGTGTTCTTGAACTTGGACTTTGAGAGCTACTATGAACATTCCAGCAGGTGTGTCCGACGTTCCATCTGGGCAAACCCAAAAAGTGGAATAAGAGCAGGGAGACCAGATTCTTATCCCAGAGCTGTTGAAATATAAAATTGCACTGTGAGGTGATGCTGTCAGCTGTGCAATAGTTAGACATAGGAGGGCCCTATACTTAAATCAGGAGGACCAATTTTGGTGTTTGGAGTTGATGTAATTGCGTCGTGAGGGCTGGAATCCCACCAGCGGGATTTATCTGGGTGGTATGGCCTTGGAGATTATATATGGTTCCTCCTCCCCCGATCTCTCTCTTGCTTCCAGGCCCCATGATATGAGGAGCAAAGCCTTGTGCTTTCCCTCTCTCTGCTTTCTGCCGCCACCATGCCCTGAGTTCCATGGTCCTCAGCCTGGCATGGACTGAATCCCAAGAACAATTGTGAGAAAAGTCTTTAAAGTATAGCTGTGAACACACTGAGTAATACAGAGCCTTCTGAGAAGCAAGTCAGTGAGTGAGCAGCCTTGGGAACAGATACAAGGTCCTGAACTAGAGGCCCAAGCCAGAGACAGTGGCCTGGGCTCGCACTGACCTTGGCCATTCCTGACTCCCTGACTTTAGGGAAATTACCCTTCTCTGAGCTTTGGTTTCTCCAGCTTGTAACGGAAAGGACAACATTCTCTTCTGGAAGGTCCTGGGTGTTGCAGGAGAATATTTCCATGCAGAAAGCAGAGCGGACTGAGCACTGAGGTGAGGAGAGGCACGGCACCCCAGATGCTTTAAAAGAGTGTGAGTCACTTAAGCAGTGGACCCTCAGCTCTGCAAGCCAGCCGCTCAGGGCCAGGCATGGCTGGAGGGACCTCCCCGCCGCAGTGTCTACCCAGGAGCTGCCGCTGCTGGTCTCTGCAACAGAAATGCCTCTGGGTTGGTCATTCCAATGATATTGAGAGTTTGCAATGTGGAAATTAGTATACAGAGAAAATGACTCTCCAGGGAAGGCTGGAGTCCACAGTGAGTCAGGCCAGACTGTAATTTGCTAGTAGACCGCTTAGAGACACCTCGGGGGAACTAGGTGACCCGCCCTCGGGCGGTGGGAGACAAAGGCTACCGCACGCGCTGGCTGTCTTTTCATTGTGACTTAAAGGCATCCCTGAATGAGGACTGTCATTGCTGTCTGCTTTGATGTGTCTAGAAGCGAGTGTCTTAAGAGTAGGCGGGAGGTGCAGACTTCCTTGGCTCCTGAATGATTCTATCTGGCTAGGTGCAGAACACGGCAGGCGGGCAGTACAGCAGGTGCCCAGGGGAAACCTGGGGCCTGGAAGGGAAGAGCGGACAGGAATGCAGCCTGCTCCCAGAGTTGGAACCCTGGCTGGCTAACGAGAACCGAAAGAAAGGAGAATGAGTGGAGAGGAGAAATGTGTGCAAGCCAGAGACGCTTTAAGAAGGAACCTTCACCTGTCAGGTGTTAGAACTTATTCCTAGGTTACCAGGAATAAGAGACCTAAATGCAAGTGCGTCAAAGAGCATGCTCTGTGCCATCAAAGGTGCCACATCTCTCCAGCAAGGTGTCCCATCCCTCGCTGTGCAAGCAAGCAAAGCTTCAGAGAAAGCACATGGCGGGCGGGGAAATTCCTTGACATGGAGTGTGAATGTGCATGTGCTTATTTATTTCCCATCAAGGTGAGCATTTGGGATGGACCTCCTCCACTCCTACTCAAGATTCTAAATGCCAGAAAAAAGCCTGCCCTGGCCACTCAGCCTCACTGGGCTAGCCTTAAAACCGTCCAGTGAAGTCTAAACCTCAAACTTTCTTAGGGTCAAAATGCAGAGCGCTCAGGCACCTGGCTAATCTCAGCATCTCGGCGTCACACCCAGCATGACCATGGATGCTGGGAGCCACTCACTGCACAGGAGGAGGCTGTGGCAAAGGTTTGAGAAGGAGACCAGAAGCAGAAGCCTGCGGGTTGAAAGGGGGTCCGAGCGGCCCTCCAGCCTCCAGACAGGACTGGACCTATCAGCAGGGGCCCCTCGGCTTTCTGCCCTCTGGTTTGCATCATTTTCAAATATCAAAAGCAGCCATCAGTGGGTACACTGCGTGGGGGGAGAGAGCACGCCACCTCCTCTCCTCAACACTCCCCAGATGGCTCCAGCCACCGCGGTTCTCTCTTGTGACTTCTCCCCCAAAATGAAATCATCTTTGTGGCCGCCTGTGCCTGTGTTTTGTTACTGCTCACATCTTCCTTGAAGAAGTGTGAGACAGCTAAAAGCATTCCTTTGGAGATACTATCTAAACAGCCAGGGATTTCCAGAGACCCAGGCGAGGAGTGCGGTGCGCATGCATGTCGGTGTGTGTGTGTGTGTGTGTGTGTGTGTGTGTGTGTGTGTGTGTATGCACACATGCCTGTGTTCTCCTGAGTGGGCAGGAGACTGGCAGGCCGGTCCCTCAGCCCCCGCAGCACAGGTAGCCATGCTGCTCCTCAGTTTAGCAGTTTGGCATTTTATGGGCATTGGTCCTAAGTGCACGACAGGGTTGAATTTTTAATTATGATGATGTTAAATGGATTTAATGGATGACAGTCTCCTGATTCACAGAGAATTTTTACAACATTTATTAAAAAAGGCCAAAGTTTATTTTACAATCCGTCATAAAGAGGAACACAGAAATGCAGCCGTTGGCACAACGGCCCTGACCCATTTGGTTTCGTCCGCAAACCGCATATTATTCTTGCTGGATAAGTGAAGGGGAAAACAAAATTGAAGTCCCATTCAACATTTGATCATCTTACTTAATAACAACAGATGCTCTGAGCGGTGGCATTTTGAAAAGAGCTCTGTCTGCTGCTGGTTATGAAATGGCAGGACATTTGGCACCCTCCCTCATCACACCATTTGAAAACCGTAGAGTCACATAAACCGCCAATGAGAGGTAGAAAAATTTAGCTCCAGTCTGCACAGCACAATTCATTTCATTCCACCGATGCAAAACAGCGGAGCTGCCTTTCAAAAGAAGAGTCTGTAAAACTTGCCCGCCCATGTACTATTTAATAGGAAGAACACGCACACACACACACACACACACACACACACACACACACACACACACACACACCGCGATCTCACATCGGTGAAAAACAGACTTAATAAAGCAGTTTTAATAAAGAAATGCTATTTTCTCTACTGTTGTGTCATGACTTGGACATTATTAAACATGAGTAGATATGTACCCCTGAGCAGAGAAAGGAGAATCCCCACTTCCCTGAAAAAAACAAATTCTTCTTCCCAGCACAACCCAGGCAAAGAGGCTTACCAGGGCATCTGGGCACCCAGGCAGTGGTGCTGACCCACGAGGACCACTTTCTATGCATCGAAAGCCGCTGGACAAGTGACATCCCCTGAGCCCACGGAGAGCTCACCCGCTACCCACCTCCTTAGGAAGGCACCCAGCTTAGCCTAGTGGCTGCACCCATGCGTTGGTTTTCCTCTTTAGGTTTGGAATCTTTCTCCAAGAAGAGGCACCCGTACCTCCCTCAGATGCCCTCTGTCGCCTGGCCCATGGAACGCGGGGCACAGGAGTCCAGTAGAAATGTCCAGACCCCACTCGACCCCTGCAGATGACAGCCCGGCCTCCGCTTCACCAGCTGAGCATGTCTCCTTCAGGGCGAGCTAGACAGGGTGCAGCCAAAGTTACATTCTGGCCATTTGCAAGCAAAAAAGAGAGAAGGTGAGATCACTTAGGTTATACAAGCTCGAAATTATGCAGGCTCCAGCCGCTAATGTTAGGGCAGCAGCAGATTCAAATGAAACTCCTGTGTCCCCGGAGCCTGCTTCTCTGTGCTTCAGCCCATCCAGGACTCCTCCACTTGCCCCTTCCTGTGTCTGAAGAGACCAGGACGGCCAAACACAGTGTTAGGGCTCTGGGTAGCCAGCGTTCTCAGGGCCGCCAAGATGCTTCGGACAAGATCCCAAAGGGAAGAATTTCAGAATTGGAAAAAATCAGCCGGGCGTGGTGGCGCACACTTGTAATCCCAGCATTTGGGAAGCTGAGACCAGAGGATCCGGGTTCACGGCCAGCCTCAGCTACCTAGTGAGGCACTCTGCAACTTAGTGAGACCCTGTTTCAAAATAAAGAATAAAAAAAAAAATAGGGCTGGGGATATAGCTTGGAGGTAGAATGCCCCTGAGTTCAATCCTCAGTACTGCAAAAAATAAATAAATAAATAATTGGAAAAAATCATAGGAAAAGACTCTGCAGAGCCTGGGACGGCTGAGGATTGCTGGCATCTGTTGAAGCCCTGGACCAACGTGGTCCTCACAGCGACGTGAGTGGCAGTCAGGATTACAACAACAACCAGAGACACCATGACTTGGGACCAAGCCCAAGCCAGGCCCAGCAAGGCCCAGAAGACTGGAGCACAGCTCTTTTTTTTTTTTTTAGTACTGGGGATTGAACTCAGGGGCATTCTACCTCTGAGCTATACCCCCAACCCTATTTTTTATTCTTTATTTTGAAACCGAGTCTCACTAAGTTGCGGAGTGCCTCACTAGGTAGCTGAGGCTGGCCGCGAACCCAAATCCTCCCGTCTCAGCCTCCTGAATTCTGGGATTACAAGCGTGCACCACCACACCTGGTTGGCACAGCTCTTTTAAGGACATGGCTGAGGCTGTCAATTCTCTCACAGGTTGGGCATCTGAATGCCTGAAATGACAAACACTGTCAGGCCCCTCATTGTAGTGTGTTCTCAGAGACATATCAGAAGAAAGCCCATAGGCATTCGAGTAATGTTCTCCTGCTCTGTGACCACCCTTCTAGCATGAAACCAGGGTCCACCTCCCTCGAGTGAGACCCAGTCAGTAAAGACAGCACCCATCCTAGTGGTCGGGGACCATCATTTCCTCCAATAACATTCACACATTGTCTTAGTCAGTGTTCATTACTGTAACAAAATACCTGAAGCCTGGTAGCTTTTAAAGTACAGAGATTTATCTGGCACACAGTTCCAGAGGATCAAGAGCTTAGTGCCAACATCAGCATGGCTCTGGTGACAGCCTCAGATTAGATGGCATCACAATGGTGGAGAGATCGGATTGCCAGACAGGAAGCCCAACAGGCCAGGATCCCACAGTCCCTTTCAGTACACCCCTCCAATTCACTGGAGGACCCCCTAAGGCTTCCACACCACCTCTGCACAGCCAAACTGAGAATCAAGGCCTTAACCGACGAACCCTTCGGGGACTAAGCACATCCAATCTGTAGCACCCAACCTCCACTCAGGGTCCAAACAATGGTGAATGAAACCTGCAAGACCAGAGGAGCCCCGTCCTGGGACAGCATCCTTTTCTCTCCCCGTGTTGACATTCGTCTCTGTCCCTCAACATAAAGCTGCCCTTGGTGTTTGATTCGGTGACTCCGAGGAAAGAGGGTGTGAAGCCAAAACTTGGGGCAGTCGCCACATGTTTTTTTCGAGTGTCATTGAACATAAACCTTGCTGGCTACGAGCTGATTGGCTGGTTTTTATTTCAGCCCAGAGTGATTTTTTAAATGACTAATTTATAAAAATCTTTGAAAATAAGAGTTTCTAATGGAAGTGCTTACACAACCATAACTCTGGTGTTGCAAATGGCTCCACTGTCGTTAAGGGTGTGTTGTTGTTTGTTTTATGCTAATCCGCCTTCAATGAGACAGACTGTCACCTGCACGGGGGGTACCGTTCTGCACGATATTAGCCCATATGGCACGAGCTAAATTGTATCGAAGCTATGGGCTAATTACGGATGAGTTAATAAAGCCAGGCAGAGTGAGCCTGGCTATCTCTGCCCGTCCTTGGAGCTCCCCCCCTCCCCAAAGTGAATTAGCCTGGCTCGAGCTTTTCAATTCTTCACAGTGTGGTCTCTGAGAACAAATCCGTAGTTCCACTGAACACATTCCTCGTGTCCTTCCCACATCCCCACAATTCTGACGTTGGATTTAAAAGCCACTTTAGAGACCCTTGACGCTTTTTCCAATAACTGATTTTCTTACGGATAATTTGGTTCTCAGAGCAAAAAAAAAGTACACAGCAGGGGAGCAAACACATGAGTTACTTAATGTTCTCAGGTTTTGCTTTTGAAATAAAAAAATAATAATAATAAGTTTGCTTTTATACATTAAGGCTTTAGGTAAGTCCTGTACAAGCATGGACTCTTTGGAGCCATCAATTATAGTTTAGAAGTGGCAAAAATAAGCTATTTGCGGGGACGTGTTTATCAGGGTTCTAATCCGAAGAAGCTAGCGTTGAATCCACATGCATTAATGATGGAGTTTGAAAACATTCTCTGTACGATGGATTTGGGTTTCCTGGCTAGCTCTTCTTTAGCTTTTTCCCAGTGCTGGCAACACTGTGCCTTCCTCCATGGGGACTGCCACATGTCACCTGCCCTTTCTCCAGCTTCACTCCGCCACCAGCAAGGGGGGCAGCCCTCCTTCCAGCCGGGAGGGGAAGCCCTGCGGGGCGGTCCTTGGAGACCCGCATCTCTGCTGCTCTGTTAATCAACTGGCGCTGGGAACACGGGACACATTTGGCTTCTCCCTCCCGAATCATGCCCAGCCTGCTTGTGATATACCAGCCTGGGGAGCCAGATTTCTTGGGTGACACCCTTCACTTCCCCCTACGTGGTCTTTAGATGTCTCAATTAACTGGGACAGTGACTCGCGAAACATGACAATCTGCCGCTTTCCCCATATTTGCAAATAACTGCACTTCACATGGCCCGGAAAAGTTCAAACTATGAGATGCCAAGCCATTGAGCCTCTTACAGCAACTTGGTAACAGAAATGAGGGAAATGAGGGGTTTTTGTTTTTTTGTTTTTGAACACCAGCAAAACCCTCACTCTCCAATTTTTTTTAAATAAAATCCACACCTTTGTTTTCATCCGTTTTAGTATTTCCAGTTGGGTCATTGGCATATAAAATATAAACAACAAAAAGGCCAAATAAATCAATGGGCAAGGAGTCCATCAGATCTGTCCACTAGCACGGCAATAGGTCCGGCTCTCCCCCTCCCTGATCAGATGGTGGCAGGCAGCTGAGCTGGATCACCCTGCTTCTGCCTCTGCTTTCCAACTCTGAAAAGGAGGCACCAAGGTAACCTGCTTCATGAGCTCTATGAAGCCCAGTCCAGCGGGACCATGCGATGCCCAGAACTCAGTAAAGAGCAGAAAATACGCAAATAAATGCACATGAAATCAGACCCAGGAATGCTGAGCGGCTGCCCAAATCGTGACTCCTCCGCGCCCAAGGGAAGGGCTGGAGCTGGGCAGACATGGCAGCGAGTCCCTGGGGTCTGTGCAGCTCGGGGAAGAGCAAGCCCGCTGCACTGAGAAGCCTGAGGCCAGCCCTCTCTGGTCTGAAGAGGGCGCCTGGGACACACACTCTCTCCTGCAGGAATCAGGTCTCCGTCCGTTTTCTGTTGCTACACCAGAATACCCGAGATTGGATCATTTGTAAGAAAATAGGGTTAGTTAGCTTACAGTTCTGGAGGCTAATAGTCCCAGGTTGGGTGGCACGTTCAAGCTGGCCTTAGAGCCTGCTGCTGCTGCAAGCCTGGGGAAAAGCAGAAGAGCAAGTGGACGCATGCCAGAGAGAGGGAGGGGCCAAGGAAATGACTAGCTTTGTTACAGCCCACTCCCCTGAGGACTAACCCACCCTACAGGAATTAACGCAGTCTCTTGGAAAGACAAGAACTCCCTCTTGAAGGCGCCACCTCCCAACACAGCCATGGTGGCAACCAAGTCCCTGGAGGACTTTGGCAGGGAGAGACCACACCCAACTCACAGCGGTCAGGGCTGAGATTGGAGCTATGGATAACCAAGGGTTTTCTTTTCTTTTTTTTTTTTTTTTTTTTTGGTGGTACTGGGGACTGAACCCAGGGGCATTCTACCTCTGAGCTACATCCCCAGCTTTATTTTCATTCTTTATTTTAAAACAGGGTCTCACTAAGTTACAAAAGGCCTCACTAAGTAGCTGAGGTTGGCCACAAATCTACGATCCTCCTGTCTCAGCCTCCCAAGCACTAGGATTACAAGCGTGCGCCACTATGCCCAGCTAACCAAGGGTTTTCAAAGGGGCCATTTGTCCTCACACAGCCCTGACACTGGCTACTCCATCCAGGCAGGGTTCCTGCATCTACTCTGGGGCTGGAATTTGGGGAAGGAAGACAGGGAGGCCAGGGCCAGCTGGACCTTTGAGATTGGGCTGAAGAGCTTGAAATGAATGGAAAACAAGTGGTGTCTCAGCCTCCCGCTGTGATTACGAGACTCCCTGCTGGAGAAGTGGGCTGGGCCCTCTTGGAGGCCCTGACCTGTCCCAGGTCCAGGGGTCAGAGAAGATGACAGATGATCCGCAGGACTAAGAGGAGCCCTGGGTCCTGAGGCCATTGAGAAGTAATGCCTTCATGAGCTTCAGGGTGCCTGGTGCCCTTCTCACCAGCACCTTTCAATGTCCCAGAAAGTATCCGTGGCCCATGCCAGCCCAGAACTCCATAGGGAAGGGGATCTAAGTGGGCCCAGTACAAGCTCACCCCTGTGCCGGCTGCGGGGAGGGCGGTCACCCACCAGACAGGGTTAAATTGAACATGGCAACTGAATGTCTCCTTTGACGTAAAAGCAAATGCTATGAATTGACTGAAAATGTCCAGGCCGAGCGTTGCCTGGGTGACCCAGGTCATTGGCCTGGAGAATTGTCAACCGTTTGGGCGCAGAAGGAACCTCCCAGAGACAGAGTGTGGCTGGCCAGAGAGCATTCAAGAATCTTTGCACCCTTGATGGCCAACACAGAAAGTCCCAAAGGAAACAGAAAGAGGCCGTGTCCCCCTGAGCCACGGCCCTTCTCAGGACGGTGACACTCAACTGTCTTCACTCTAAGGCTGAGAAGTCCCCTCTCCCCAGTTTCTTGTGAAGTGACCCACCTGTCATTCATTCCAGGTTACTGAATTGCCTGCTAAGTAAGCCAGGCAGGTGGCAGGGCCACCGGGTCTTGCATCTTCGCTCTTCTTGCTTCCAAATTTACAGGTGACTCTTGATCCCACCCACAAACATGGCAGTTTCATTCCACTTCTGGAGAAAGATGGACCATTGGGGGTGAAATGCCCCACTGAGTGTCCTCCTGTCCTTGGCCCACCCTGACACTTGTACCTCCTCCTCACGCCCTCCCCTGCCCCCCAGGAGCCATGGCTCTGCCAACTGGGTGTGCAAGGATAGCTCAGGTAACACTTCTGTCCACCTGGCGTGCACACAGGGATCTCGGCCTCACCCTTCCAGACAGCAGAGAACACACCTCGACTCCGTCATCTGGCATTGAATGGGCAGAGACGGTGAATGTCGCTAAATGTCCTATATTTAGCACAGCCCCAGACTCAAAAACTGCTGAGGCTGAAACCTCAGGAGAGTTGAGGTAGAAATGCTCTGGTGTACGGAGAGGCACCTGGATCTCTGCCTGATTCCAAGTCTTCAATTTCCTAGCCAAGCATCCGTCATCCTCTCTCCAAAAAGGCATTGATATACGTGAGGCGGGCGAAATGTTGCATTCACCTGTTGCTTAGAAAAGATTCTGGAGTAGTCTTGAGAGTTTCATCAAAAACCAACCAAACAACAACAACAAAAAAAGGTGATCACTCGCCCTTCCCCTCCTGAAGAGCCAGAGAAGTTCAACAAATCATCCTGGGCCTGATTTCCCACCATGCCAAGGTCGGTGCTGGTACTGCAGAATGCAGGTACTGCAAACCAGCTGTCTATACCATGTGCCCCCAGCTCTGCGGAGGACATACAGACACGTGACAGCCAAGAGCTCCCTAAGGAGGCCCGCCATTGGGCTTACTCCACAGCAAGATGCACGAGGGCTAGGTCCCCATGGCATCTCTGAAAACACACCAGCAGCTCCCAGAACACGTGTCTGGCTGCCTCTGCTTCTCCACGGGTGGACCGCCAGTCATGGACCACTTACACGAAGAGAGCTCTGGTACCAATGTGACCCTGTGGATGAACCCCAACTCGAATGCTCACCCAGACCCAGAGCTCCAACATGAAGTCAGGGACCAGCGTTCTGTCATCATGGCTGTAGCAATCCTTCTAAAACACAGATACTTTGGAAAGCATTCCACATATATTTTCAGTTTAGTCCCGTGGTAGGGGGAACTAGTACTGTCCCTGCTCTATCCATGAAAATTCCAGAGGCATAGAAAGGTTCGATGACTCCTCTAGCCACACAGCTAGAACTGGCAATTCTAGTTTCAAACTCAAGAAAACTGGCTTCAGAGTCTAAGCTCTTGGCTGTGACTCTACCATAGAGATCTGCTGTTTGACAAGAAGCAGCCGTACACTGGCTTTCTCAGGCGGCTTTGGAGCGCCATGACCATGGCCACTCTTGCAAGGAAGCTCACTCCAACCGTCCTGCCCAGCAAGGACCCTGATCCTCGCTGGGGATGCAGGAGAATATCATCCCCCTTCGTAGCTCTGCCCACACCTGACTTCCATGATCCCGGATTGTCTATGGTATTGAAATCAGCTCTACCCCACATGCCTGGCTGAAGCTCGCCCATCTTGTTTTAAATGAGAGACACTCATGCATTTATCTCTGTGGGATGTCCACGGGGCAGCGAATGGTCTGCACCCCCTAGACCCTCGCTCACTCGTGGAGATGAACTGCTTGCACTGGCTTGCTCCTGCTCTTCCTCTCCTTCCCTTCAAAGCCATCAGAAACCTGCAGCATTTAACAGCACACTGTGTCTGCTGTACGAATTATTGATTCCCTGTTTCGAGACCGTTTTCTCACACAGCATCCCTGCAGCGAGTTGAAAATGGAGTTCCACTCGTAACGGGCACCTTTTCTCAAGTTCATCCACCAAAACACTTCTGAGCTACAAGACTCAGAGGATGTTCTTATCTTTATTTCATTCCTTCCCGGAGATGCTGCGAGTCAAGGAGCGAAAGCATCTGCATCGTGTTGCTTAGGCTTTTCCGTGGTAGCACGAAGGCTCGAGCTACAGAGGGAATTTAATGTTCCTTTTTGTACGAGGTAGATTCTTACCTACTGTACCATAAGAGTTGGGGATGGAGAAATCGCCCTTGCTTTTACCTATTACAAAATCCGTCCCGGCAGCCCCATGGCTAGCAGCGGACGCAGGACAAATATGTGGTTCCGTTTAGAAACTTCTCACGCACATCTTTTAATGTCCTGAGCTGAGGCTCAGAATTTCCCAGAGGGCTCATCAGTGACAGCAGATTGATTTATATTTACAATTGTAAAGGTAAAAAGGAGGGTAAACATTAGTGGGGCCCAGCGCCAGGAGCATTTGGTTGATGATGTGTGTATGTGTATGTGTTGGTGTGTATGTGCCTGTGCATGTGTGTGTGTGTGTGTGTGTGTGCATGTGTGTGGTGCGTGTGTGTGTGTGTTGAGGGGGGCATACAGGCAGTGATCAGGCTGGGAAGATGAAGGCTGTGGCTGGTTTTTGCCAAGCATTTGGAAATTCACACATATCCAGAAGTTTTGAGTCATAAAGTTGGCCGAGTGCCCCGAAGCCAGACTGGAGTTCACCATTGTCTCCGGAGGTCAGAGGTCCTTGAGCCCCAGCCAGAGCGTAGGTGCCCTACGATGAATGCGTCTGTATGGGATTCCTAGGTAACGTTGGCTAATTTGATTTTGCCATGAATTGTTATCATACCAAAAACATTACAGCTGGTGTTTTGCAAAGAAAAATAATATTTTAAAATATGTTGGCTTTCCTAAGGTGGCCATGTCCATCAAATCCCTTCGACTGTTTCACAACCTACTAATTAGATTAAGCCAATTTAATGACTCAGGCATATAAAATGCCTTCCCTTACCTCTCCCTCCTTCACTAATGCATACATAGACCGAGAATTAGGTGGGATAATTTTAAGGCCAGACCCATATAAGCTGGGAGATTCAAATTAAGGTTTAATTAACCTGCTTAGAACAAGAATCTCTGAACAGCGGGAGATTTTACACACTGTTACATGTGATCTGTAATAACCAGCCACAACAGGCTCCTGTACGACCATTATATGTCCTGGGATATCTGTCTTGCTCCATGTACTTGATCAAATGTCTGGAGCCTGTCGATTCCAGGAGAAAAATACTTGCGAAGAACCTCACACATCATCCTTAGGCTAATTGTACATATACGGAAGAATCTGGGAAGGAAGGCTACATTCAGCCAAGCTCCTGGGGACATTGTAAACAACCGTTTGGATTCATCCAGCGATTGGCTGATAAGCACACGAGCGATCGCCTGCATGCTTGGACCATTTCTCACAGAACAGCCCACAGTGAGGTAAGGGCAGCGTCCACCTGTGACCTGCACCGTTTATTTCAGTTTATCCAGTTGAACACTCAAGGGGTACCAGACACTTGGCCGTCATCTGTGGACTAGAAGGGAAAATTTGGTTGGGCTCAGTCATTGTCCATGTGAATGAACTTTTTTCCACCTTTTTGAAGGAGCAGTGGGTGTTGGGGTGGGGGGGGGTCCTTCTCCTAGGAGTCAATGAACTACTCCATCATTATCTCAGCCAAATTCCACATGAATGTGGATATTGGGAGCTTGGGACCAATGGTAGTCAAGATGTTTTCCTCTTTTGCAGTCAAAATCTGCACATCACTTTTCTTCAGTTTTACAATGCTCTGTTTTATAAGGAAAACATGGGAAGATTGGCATGCCATCGAAATTATGGCTCCTGTGCCAGTAACTAGGATAAAAAGCGTTGTTCATACATTTGGGTGAATGGAAAAGGAAAGGAGAAGGAATTTGAGAGTTCGTGGTGAAAGTCCGTAGTCATTTCTTTCCCCATCTGTGTCTGTCAACTTCTCTCTCCTCCCACCACCCTCCACCCTCCAAGTTAAGCTTGGGAGTGGCACTTACCTGGCTATTCCTTTCCACTAGAGAGACTGTGTCCTTTAATGGGGTTTACTATGGAAGAAGGGATAGCCAAAGAAAGTTGCCAAGAGTGGACTTAAGTGTGCCAATGATTCCTGGATCTATCTGGAAAAGCATAGACAAGTTGGTGGAGCCTCTGGCATTTCAGCCTCCAGGAAGATAAGGCCTTCCCTTACCTCTCCCTCCTTCACTAATGCATACATAGACCGAGAATTAGGTGGGATAATTTTAAGGCCAGACCCATATTTGCAATAGGTCAGCCAGCTAATCATTGGCTCTTTCGTTTATACCTGAAGATGAACCAGGCCCATGGCTATAACATTCCTTGGGATGACTTCTTCCAGATTTTCATCATGAGTGGTGATGTAACAACTGCATCAATTCTCCTATCTGGTCATTTGGCAGGAAAATTCTAAACAATTGAAATTTCATGGTCTGTAATGGCTCCTACATGAATTATGTTTTTGAGAAACCAAGTAGACCTCTTTGATGAAGTAAGGTGTCCCTCACAGGTGAATTCCAGCTGATGGAATGGAAAGGATGTTAGATAAGCAAGCAATATTTCGCAAACTCCAATGAAATAGAAGATTCAAGAAATGTCCATCAGTAGATAGAACCATGGGGTGAAAGGCTGATGAGGAACTTTGCAAAGGAGGGATCGGGCTGACATAATATGAATTCACTAATCAATTTTATATCATCAAAAATGGAATCATCAGATACTGTGGACTTCCTCATGAAAAAATTACACAATGTGCAAGACATTAGATCTTTGCCAAAGACATGGAACCTAAATCTAACTGTGTCTTTAGAATTAGCCTCCAGTTTAAAGGAAATGATGAGGATATACTAATAGGTTAAGTGGCACAGTGAGGAAGCAAACAGACAAATGCATTCTAAACGACCACTAAGTTGGCTTCTTCAACAAGTCAAATATAACAAAAAGAGAAAGGTGTTGCAAAAACAAATAAACAAAACAGCTTTTTTTTTTTGGTACTGGGGGATGAACCCAGGGGATTCTACTGCCAACTTACATCCCCATTCCTTTTTATTTTTATTTTTTTGTTTTGTTTTGAATCAGGGTCTCACTAACTTGTTGAGGCTGACCTTGAACCTGAAATCATCCTGCCTCAGACTTCCAAGTATTGGGATCACAGGTGTGTTCTTGGCTTAGTGCTGGAAACTTAAAGGGACTTAACGACCAAATGCAAAGTGTGCTCCATGTTTGAATCTGGGTTTACAGAAACCAAATTTAATGAGACCTGAGACAAAAAGGACGTTTGACTAGGAAATAAGAACTTGATGATTCCGAATCTGTTTTTGTCTTTGGCATTGTGTTTATGTGAGCAAATGTCTGCAATTTTTAGAGATGTGAAACATGAAACATGTTGAATTAAAGTGAAATAACACCTTCAGCTTGCTGTTAAATAATTCAGGAACAATATCATTTAAGACAATTTTTTTTTTCGTGCAGTACTAGGGATTAACCCAAGGACATTCTACCTCTGAGATACACCCCCAGCCCTATTTTTATTCTTTATTTTGAAACAGGGTCTCATTAAGTTGCAGAGGGCCTCACTAAGTAGCTGAGGCTGGCCTCAAACCTGTGATCCTCCTGTCTTAGCCTCCCAAGTACTGGGATTACAAGCATGTGCCACCACACCTGGCTTAAGACAAAATCTTGATAATTATGAACTCTGAGTAATAAATATTTATGATTTTTCTCCACTTGTGCATGTGTTTGAAATTTACCTCATTAAAGATAATCATGATGTTTTTTGTGGATGGGTGGATGGATGGAAGGAAATTGGACTATGCCATGCCCCTTTATTTTATGTATACACTTTGTCTTTGAAGGGTTATTGCTTTTATTTGCCTAAGTAGGACATTGGTCAGGATCATGCAATGCACAGAAGTCCTGCTGGCAAGGCAGACCCTGCTCAGTACTAGTGAGAATTCCATCCTTTCCAAAGAGTTCAAACAGAGCTGAGGAAAGTCCATCCCCGAATGCCGGAGGGCTCGGCTAGGCATCATGTGTCTGAGTTTCCTCCAGTGCTCGGCCTTTGTGACTCTAGAAAAAAAAAAGAGTTAGAGTGCTCTTTAATTAGTTGTGATCTACCTTAGAAACAGCCACATCAATAACTCTTGAAGGTGCCTAATCATAAATGTAGTTTTTAAAATGGTGTACTGACACCTCCCTTCCTTCTGAGTTTCAATTTTGAGCTCTTAGAAATATTTGAAAGAGGGAAAAATTTACAAAAATGGCAAATGCATCTGGAACAAATGTTTTTTCAAGTATATAAACTATTAGTAGGCGCTGAAATCAATTTACTAGTTCATGGCCAGCATTTAAAAAAAA
>PVLC010035762.1:0-16802 GCA_004027655.1 Graphiurus murinus | reverse complement strand
CAATATCAGATCATTACAGCCTAGAAATTGTGCAGTCTGAATGCCCCAATTTTGTAGTCCACATCAATCAAATGAAACAAATCATTGTCAAATCTTCCCTTAGTTTTGTGCTATGTCGATTCAGCCAGTGGGTACATGCATTGAAACTGAAAGCCTGATCCAAGACCCTGAAGTGTCCGTGCCAGATTTCCAAGCCTCCTGGGATCTCAACTGTCACCTGGCCTTAATAGCCTATCAGTGTGCCAGTGAATAGCTTACAATTTCATGGACAGTATATCCTCTAAATGAGAGTCTAACACAATCGGTAGGTTTATTTCCATTTTATAGATACAGAAATCTGAGGCTCTGAAAGGTGCAAACTATCTAGGGCCTTATGGCTAATAACAGGTGCAGATAGAGCTAGTGGCTAAGGATTCAGAAAATGGCAGGGGGTGGTTTTGTTTACTAAACTACACTGCTACTGCTTGACCTGTTTTAAAAAAAGTTAAGATAAGATGAGGATGTAGCTTAGTAGTAGCAAGCTGGTTTGGCATGAAGAAGGCCCTGAATTTGTTTCCAGAACTGCAAAATAAATAAATATTAAAAAAGAATTCCATGCTCATTACTAATGAGCACAGTTGAATGGAGCAGGAGGTTATCCGTGTTCATGGTCCATTTATTTTCCCTTATGGCCATTTCTTGTTCCCTCTCGGTGCTATTTCACTGGAACTGATTGAGTGGTATTTACACTCACACACACGCCCCTTCTCCACTAATATCAATCTAATAGGCCAGCTTAGAAGGAAAGCTGCATTTCAAACAACACTTATTGTCAAAATCATAGGCCCTGATTCTAAGTGCACTCTCCACAGTTTTTGGATAGAAACAACCAATACCAGCTATCACATCCCCATGTACACAGTGTACAGAATAAATCTGAAACTTGATCTAACTTTCATATCCTTCATAGCATAACTCTCAAGCCAACCATCATATTGAATTCCAAACTTCAAAATGAAGACCACTATTTTGTATAAGAAAAGAACAAGCCGGGCGTGGTGGCGCACGCTTGTAATCCCAGCATTTGGGAGGCTGAGACTGGAGGATACGGGTTCACGGCTAGCCTCAGTTACCTAGTGAAGCACCCTGCAACTAGTGAGACCCTGTTTCAAAAAATAAAGAATAAAAAATAGGGCTGGGGGTATAGCTCGGAGGTAGAATGCCCCTGAGTTCAATCCCCAGTACCGCAAAAAAAAAAAAACTGTCCAAATAAAAATCAGGCTGCATATTCCAGGTAGGATTTTTGGGAGGAGCAAGACTCATGAAAGTCACTTTCTACTAGTTCTATGCTCCTACATTTACACTCTTTCTCTAAAGTCTGCAAGATGCCAATCCATGAGGTTCACGATACCATCCATACTTCAGAACAGCTTTTAAAAACTCATCTGAGAATCCTAATTCATCTTTATTGGGGTTTTATTCTTCCACCAAGAGTCAAAAGGGAGAGCCCATCAGACATTTCTTAATTGCAACAGAGAACCTTGGTGAGGCAAGCACTGAGCTCCAGATGCTTCTGGGAAGTGGCCCAAGGGAATGGCCATCCTCCCCTTATCATTGGTGCCCGCTCCTTGCCATCAGAAATGAGTTTCTCAAGAAAGAAAAAGAGACTTGACCCATCATCACTACTGAAATTCAGACATAGATACTATGTCTGAAGAGTAGGGTGTCCCTAGTGAAAGTCATATAATAAAGAGGAGTCATGGGGCTTCTAAGGGAACATTACAGTTAAAGCATAAAGTTGATCATTGATGGATGTTACAATCCAAATGGCTTTACATTTCCATGCAGAAACTTCAGAGTTTGTGACAAGAACTGGTGAGTCTCAAAGGACTAAGAGAAAGAGGCTTTGCCTGAAGAGCATTGTGAAACATGACCCGTGCCTCCCTCACCCAGCATGGCAAGGTGACCGTACTCATCTCTGACTTTAAACCCAATTACCAAGATTTCAAAGCACTGTCTTTGGGGAGCATGTGGGCTAGTATCTCTCTATCTCTCTCTCTCTATCTCTCTCTCTCTCTCTCTCTCTCTCTCTCTCTCTCTCTCTGAAACTGGAGACTGAATTCAGAGGTGTTCTACCTCTGAACTACACTCCCACCACTATTTTATTTTATTTTATTATTTTATTTGAAACAGGGTCTCATTAAATTGCTGAGGGCCTTGCTAAGTTGCTAAAGCTGGCTGCCAACCTGTGATCCTCCTGTCTCAGCCTCCCAAGTACTAAGATTACAGGCATGCACCACCACACCCAGCTCTGACTTTCATTTAAAAATTAAAATAATTTTGATGCATAAGTAAAAAAATGCATGGTTGCTTTCTACAGCCTGTACTTTCAGAGTTTATCAAGGGGGAGAAAATGGATGTTTCCCATGGACAGAAGAAGGTCACATAAGGAAGAATTAATGTGTCATTTTCGGTCTTGTTCAATCAGAATTCCCAGAAGGACAAGCAGGTCTTAGTGGAAAGAAGGTAAGGATGTTGTGAGATATCTGGAGGCTGCAGGGGTAAGCAATCAACAGGGATGCCTTCACACTACAAAGAGTTTCAGCCAACTGAGATCTTTCCCCTTTTAACTCTCCTTATTCTCTACTCTATTCCAACCTGTGAGGGACAGAAACAGACTCCAGTACCCTCCCCTCTGTGGCTCCCCCTCCTGGGACAAGGCTTAACTAGGGGAGGGGGAGAAGATTTGGTTTTAAATAAACTTTGGTGTGTTAACATTTTATAGACTGGACTTGCTGAATAAAGGCTGTGTTTCGCAACCCAACATTTTTATCCAAGGGTTGGGGGAGACAAAATAAAGTTGTTACATGATTACACCCAGAAGTCCTGCTTGTCCGCTATGTCAACTGCACACACATCCATTTGCCTCCAGTGATTTCCATGAGTCTCAGGAGTGTTCCTACAGGGGGAAAACCCTAGAAATGTGTTGGGATATAGACCTATACAGCCATGTGGGGTGCACACTTACACAGCTGGGGGGAGTCAGAATGAAAGGAGTAGGTCGTCATCCAGATACCAGTTGAGGTCATCTTGCTCTCTGACAAAGAAAATAGCCTGGTGCCCTCACCATCCAGGGATTACTGGAAATCCAGCCTCCTGCTAATTTTTTCTGTGAATACCCAAGGGCCCCTAGCCCAGCCCAGGCTATTCAATTGGCTCTGCATTCTAGTTGCTCAGATTTGGCAGGGAGATTATTTCCTTTGATTTCCCTGAAACACGACTCACACAAGGTCTCACGGCGGGCAACTACTTTTCAGCACAGAGCAAGCAGCTTAAAACAGAACATAAACATCCTCTTCTTTGAACACCCTCTGGCTGCTGGTGATAGCTGGCCTGTGGAGTTGTCCGCAGACTGACAGCCTTCCCGTTTGTGGCTGGACCCCATGCTTTGCCTGCTCCTTCCTCTTCCCTTCTCTGCTCTTCTCCCCAGAAAAAATCCTTGTTTACCTTTTATGCTGGTATGGTTTAGCTATCACTTTGTTTCAATGCTCCTTCCAAATCATGCCCTGGGGGCCTCATCTTTGCTAAATAAAAGGCTATTTACTCCAGAGAGAAATTATGCTACTTCCTTCCAGGCTGAAGCCGCCACAGTCACTTGTGGTTTTAAATAGTAATTGCTTTGTCTTGGCCAGAAGACCCAGCATCAGAACTTGGTTTGGAGGGGAGAGATAATGATGGTTACAGGATAGTGGCAGGTCTCAGAACTCCTGACACCCAAGGAGATTGGCAGCACATATGTCCTGAGGAGAGAGGGGTTCAGTGTGGTGATTGACAATGTATTAAAATTCTGTAACATTTTTGGTTCTGATAAACTCATTATGGGTACCTTTGACTTTTCCTGCATCCCCACCTCTCTATCTGTACCCCTTGCTACACACACCAACACAGGGATGCACACACACACACACGTACACAAAGAAAAAGGGAAACTTTCTTCATTGATAGCCATGAGATGTGGCCCTCAGGTTCCTGGACCTTGGGACACGATGGAGCTATTCCTGACTCATCAGAAGGACAGTGGATTTCCAGTTTTGCCAGCATCTGTGCATTTATAACAAAGGCAATGGCAGTTTTAGGCCCACACATGCACTGAAATTATCGTTCCTGGCCTCTCTGGAATCCTGGCTCTGCCACCTGCCGGTGAAAGAACTCAACCAGCAACCACTGAGGGCACAAGTGAGGGACAACCAGCTGAGGGTAAAACAATAAAAAAGAAAGAACCTCCATCCTCACAAACCAAAAATGAGGACAGTAAACCTTGAGGTGTCGTGGGTTTGCTCCTTTTTTGTGTGTGTGTGGTACAGGGGATTGAACTCAGGGGCATTCGACCTCCAAGCTACAGCCCCCCCACCCCCCAGTCCTATTTTTCATTCTTTATTTTGAAACAGGGTCTCACTAAGTTGCAGAGGGCCTCACTAAGTAGCTGAGGCTGGCCACAAACCTGGGATCCTCCTCTCAGCCTCCCAAGTACTGGGATTGTAAGCATGCACCACCACGCCTGGCTTGCTCCTTTTTTAAAAAAAAACAACATCAGGCATGAGAATGGTCATCTTCACTAGCAACAGCAGCACCAGCAGTGGCGTTGATAGTGCGTGGAGGGCTGAGACCAGCAACTCTGTGGAAGTGAAGGGACACACAGCCACAAGTCAAAGCTCAGCAACAATGGTGAGGAATATTTTTGGATATATGGGAGCACCCCTCGAGGGGGCTTGGTAAAAGACTGGATTTCCTTGAGTCAACAAGAACCAGTCCACTAAGAGTTTGCTTGTTGCTACTGACATTTGGGATTTAATATGATGTGACCATGTTTGCAATCAGCAGCTGCTAAATCCTGAGACACTTGGATTACTGACTATAAACGGCTTGTCTCTAAGTTCATGAAATTTACAGAGACACAAGGCTGCACTACTGTAAAACTATTCTGTGACTTTAACCCATTCTACTGGCAATGTTTTCCAGAAGGCTACTAGAGGGATTTCCATGCAAACATGTCAAGAAGAATAAGTAAGAATATTGGAATACCACCTGTAAGTACTATATAAAGTGCTTTGCCCTACCATATCCCTGTAAATACTACCATAGCCCTAAGGGATAGGTGTTCTTTGCCCCCATTTTAGAGATATGAAAATAGGCTTAAATATTTTAAATAATTTTAATAACTTCAGATAACACATAACCATTGAAATTATGTAATTAAAGATACGGAATAAATACCAAACTAGGGCAACCAAGGGATTCAGGAACATTCATTACTCTGATGTCCTTTCTCTCTAGCCAAGTTCCCTAGAAGCAGAATTTGAGCTGATATATGTAGAGTTACTTAGTGATAAAGTCCTCTCACTGGTAAGAGAGTGAAGGAGGCAAGACTGGAAGCAGGAAGTCAAGCAAGGGTGGGTCTCAGGTAAAGACCCACAGAAAGTGATAGCACCTAGTCCCACAGGAAAGCAAAAGGCATAAGCTTGATCTCAGAGGTGTCCAGCCAGAGGCCCCTCACCCCTGTCAGTCAGGACCATCCCCAGAAGAAATCAAGCCACAGATACTTGGAAAGAAAATCATACCCTGTGGCACACACAAAGTAAACAGGGATCTGAGGAGTCTGGTCAGAGCGTTGACATTGTTCACTGTACCCATTCGATGGCAGAGATGGCCCACAGCCAGCCACCATCTTTGAACGCCATCCCCGGTGAGAACAGGATTAGAGGGGGCTTCTGGCCTTAGGGCTACACACCTCTTACACACCCTGGTCCTGGCTCTCCCCACCCTCCCTGCCTTACCTGCTGGGTATATATCCAGCAGAGGAGAATGACTCAGGTCAGTCTTTCTGTTTATTGAAACTAGTCCGTGATCCTGGAGCCCAGCATTTTCAGGTTTCTACTAAGCGGACAAGTGTGTTGTGGGGGGGAAGCTTGATGTGGCCAAAGTATCTTTGCCTTTTCAACCCAAAGATGACGTGTGCTTCCCCACACTTCCCCCTGCCTGAGTCTGTAACCTGGCAAATTACTTAGCAATTACTTAGCAAGAAAGGAAGAAAATTATCCACCCCAGAGTTTGCTGGGATAACCAAATGGGATAATGTGAAAATGCTTTGTAAATAACCAGCATGATATAGATACAAGTTTTTAGTAGCATTAGGTTGACTTGAATTAAACAGAATTATATTTCCATATAAATGAACTGTTAGATGTAAATTTCAGGGAAATAGAGGTTTTGTTTATTTCTTTTCTTTTCTTTTTTTTTGGGGGGGGGTACTGGGGCATTCTACTTCTGAGCTACACCTCTAGCCCTTTTTACTTTATTTATTTAATTTTTATTTTACTATATGTTAGTTTAGTTTAGTTTGAAACAGGGTCTAAGTTGCCGAGGCTGGCCTTGAACCTGTGATCCTCCCATCTCAGCATTTCCAAGAACTAGGATTATAGGCATGCACCACCATTCCTGCCCCCCCCCCACACACACACAGAAGACTGACTCTGCTTGCTCTCTAACATCTCTATCCAAGCCATCATCCAGCTCCAACTGGAGAACAGATAGATTTAGGAAGAGAGCAACCTGAGCTTCGGGAAATCCCAGCTCACAATGACCCCAAGCAGATACTCCTGCCAGAGCCCCAACCTGAGGAGAGGTCCACCCCTCACACCTCTTATACACCCTAGACCTCACACCTCTCACACACCCTAGACCTGAGGAGCGATCCACCCCTCATACCTCTTACATACCTCTTACACACCCTAGACCTGAGATCCACCCTTCACACCTCTTACACACCCTAGACCTGAGGGGCGATCCACTCTTCACACCCTAGACCTCACACTTCTTACATACCCTAGACCTGGCTCTCCCCACCCTCCCTGCCCTACCAGCTCTGAACTCTCCGGCATCCCAAGCAAATATGACCTGATGAACACATTCACATGAAGGCCCATTGACACAACAGAACAGACATTCCCCCCACGGATGCAGCTAGACCTTCAGCTACAGCTCTCAAATGTCAGAGGAAAGCTGGTTACAGACTGGGGAGTGGAGATTTGGGACACTGAGGGGGAGAGTCTAGAAATCACACCAGAAGCATGATTTGGAGTTAAATAAAGCTAGCATTGTTCATGAGAAGAATATTCCTCTTCAAAGTGACTTCTAAGTGCAGGACACAAAGGACCTTAATTATCACAGACCTTCCCTTCTCAATATCTCTTGGGTAAGTGAATGAAAAAAGAAATTAATAGATTTGGGAATCAGAACAGCCAGAATTTCACTCCTGGCCTCAGCATCTATCAGCTTTGTGACTTTGAACATTAACTGGATCTCAGTTTTCCTTCTGTGAAATGGAGATAAGAGTACCTCCTTTATGAGATTACTGCAAACATAAAGTGCATGTAAACTGCTTAGCCCTGTTCCTGCTTCATGGCAGATATTCAACACTGTTATCAATAATATCAACAGTAATAATGTAAAGGGTGATTTTGACATTAAAAACTACTACTACTGCTACTATTGTTATTATTATATACCAAGTATATGGCTTACACTCGGTAAGCATGTGATAAATATTAGTTGAATTAATGAATACACAAATGGTGGCAGCCAACAAGCTTCTTAATCTATAGAGACAGGATAATCCTTCTGAATTCCTTCCCTAAATAACCCCTTACATCCTAAACGTCTTAAAAATGGTGACTGTACTGCAGCTCAGGTTTCATGTACCACACAGCCATCATGGCAGCACCAGGGGAGTGAACCTCTGAGCGGCCGGTAGCTCGCACAGGCTTCCAGATGAGGGGCTGCACCTGAGGGCTGTGAGTCGCCAACTGTTTCTATCTTGGATCAAAGTGGAAAGTGTTGTGACCGTGGGTTAGTGTTAATTTCCCTGTCTCCAAAGCCAAATGTCAGGAAAGAGCATCCCAGATGTTTGGGTTTGTTTTTGAGATGACACCCACCTTGACTTCCCACAAAACATGGAGCCATTATATCCAAACACCTCTCGTGTCAGTGAAAAAAGTGTAGAACTATAGGACACCACCAGTATCAAAATGAGGTGTTTTCACTCTCTTTACAGCTACCTTGACCATTGCCAAGCAGCTCTTCCTCTGCAGATTTTAAAGGGGCAGGAGAAGGTGGATTTGCTTATTCAGGCAACCTGTCCTAGAGAAGCCACTGTCTCTATAGGTGACACCTGAAAAAAGTCAGAGGGAAGAACCCAGGATAGGAATGAGGGTGGCAGAACATCCATAAAGAAGTTAGGTTGGACACAAAGGAAAGAACTGTACTGCTGAGTCCAGTTTCCAACAGATTTCACAAGAGGAATGGCTGCTGAGGAATCCTGGGGAGTGAGTAAGTGACAGTAGGGTTCGCTTTCTTGGAGGATCATAGTGGGAAGACCTGTCTAGGACTCCCTCTTTGGCTTACAGATGGCTAGCCCTCTTTTCACCTCTTCACAGGGAACCTCTGTGCACATGCATCCCTGATGTCTCTTCTGTGTGCCCAGATTTGTTCTTATAAGGACATGGAATAGAGGCATGGACATCACCCATCAGACTAGAATAGAGTCCTCCCGAACGGCCTCATTTTAACTTATTCCACCCTACCCACCCCCACCCACCTTTTTTTTTTTTTTGGTACTAAGGATTGAACTCAGGAGCATTCTACCTTTGAGCTAGACTCCCAGCCCTATTTTATTTTTATTTTAAAACAGAGTCCCACTAAATTGCTGAGGGTCTCTCTAAGTTGCTGAGGCTGACCTCAAACCTATGATCCTCCTGTCTCTGCCTCCCAAGTAATGGGAGTACAGGTATGCCACAATGCCTGACTTTTAATCCACCTCTTTAAAGGCCCTGCCTCCAAATCTAGTCACATTCTGAGGCACTGGGTTATGGTTTCAATAAATGAATATTAAAGGCCACAATTCTACTCATAGTCATTACCATGATTCCCACGTTATTGATGGGGATTTTAAGGTCTGCTCTTTGTAACATAGCTAGTAAATGGTGAAGGGAAAATTTGAACTGAAGTCTGTTCGACATAAAGGTGTATTGTCTCCACCATCTTATACAGCCTCTAAAAGCTGGCAAGCAGCACCAAAACACGAGGTTACAAGTGGCATGAACATCAGTATTTCTGGGCTACTGACATGTCTAGTAGGTTTTGATGGGTGGTTTACTTGGAAGCCTGCTTTGAAATGCATAATAAGTATAAGTTCTGCAGTTGTGGATTAATTTACATTTTGTTCCTTTGTTACTATAGAAAAATTCTCTAAGCAACAGAAAAATCTGTAATCCGCCCCTGCACAGGCACATACCTGCCCCAGCTAATTATTTAAGACATTGTTCAAAGCTGTGCTCCTAATTAATGGTGTGCACTGCCAATGCCAAAACATGAGCCCAGCATCTTTCACAGTTTGGAATCCATCTGGTCCTCGGGCCCACACGCTCGTGTCAGGTATGGCTGCCACCACACGATCACTTCTCCTCCTGCACAGGGTGGGAGGAGGGGCCATGGTGGGCAATGAATCAATAACATTCAGCCAATTCCCTGGACTCTGTTGACATGCATGGCTAGTTTTCTCTCGTGATTAATTACATTTGCTTTTGCAGGAGGATTAATTCACTTTTCTGGAGAACTTTCCAGATTTTCCACCATTAAAAAGCCAATCTCAACAATCCCCCCTAGCTCACCAGAAATGGAGCCCAGTTCAGTGTGGGTGATCACAATTGTCAAACTCTGTTGCTTAAAAAAGAGCATGGGTACAAGTAGCAGGAAGAGTCTGGGTGTGTGTGGGTGTGTGGACGTCTGTGTGGTTGTAGATGCATGTAACATGCATACACACGTACATAAACATGAATCTCTTGCAATTACGATTTTTCTCATTAAGGGGACTATAGTTATTTTTTTCATGGTTCCTACCTAATTCAAAAACCCTACTAAATTAAATGTGCAAGCAAATCAGATACTGCACATTTCAGATAATAATACAGTCAAAAAAAGAGCAGATAATTGGAGACATATTCACAATTAGACATAACTCTCTTCAAACAAAGAACAACCTCCAGTTAATTAATGTTTGTCAAGCACTTTAAAATCATATAAAATCAACATCTAGACATTTCCACCTAAAGATAGGAAGACAAAGAGTCAGTGTGGGGGGAGCAGCTGAGGCTGGCTCTGGGTCTTATCTTGTTCACCTGTTCATCAAATTTACCAAAGAGGGAGGGAAAGCACCATATGTACAAAGTAGCTGGAACTAAATTTCCTTAAAAGCTATTGCTCTGTCTCTTCCTCTCATTTTTCTTTATGAGTGAAGGGGAAATGATTCTAAAATATCATTTCACAGGAGCAGTAACATCAATTCTTAATTATTAATATCACAATTTGTTATTTATTGAGCACCAACAATGCATTAGATGTTGTACAAAACAGCTTCAAGTCTTAAATCAAGATGATTTGCTCAGAAAGTCAGGTCGTTAGCCATTTTTTGTTTTGTTTTGCCCTCCTTCCTTCCTTCTTTCCTTCCTTCCTTTTTTGGGTAGGTTCTTGAGCAATGAGCTAGGTAATGAGGCACTACCTGCATAGAGGGAAGTGTCTTCTGAGGACTTAGATTTTATCACCCACTGCTTAAATGAAGAATGTCACATCCAATAGTCTCTGAATTCAGTTGGTCACACCTCATCTAAGTAGAATATTTAATCAGGCACCCTATTGTTTTTATATATTCACTTATAAGATATATTCATACATTTTTGTACTGATACATCAAGATCATTATAAAGCTTACAAAATAAGAAAAATTTAAAAGAGAACATGAAGATAAACTTTAGTATAATTTTTGGTTTATTTTATTAATAGAAAGAACATTTTTTTCTCACTAAAAAATGCCACCATTCAGAACACTTCTACAGTGAGAATAATGTGATAGAATATGTTTCTTTCTTTAATCTTGGCTTAGTACTTTGGTGATACAGGGATTTAAAAGTCTGGTACAACTTTAATGGCTGTTGTGGCTGAGAAAGATGCTTCTCAAAAATATGTCCATCCAAATTTTAGAAAACTATGCATTATTGGCTCTGCTTCCTAAATCATAAAAGTTGTTTTTAATTCTATTCCTCAAGTATGTGAAAGTTTTTGTTGAAATTTGCTAATAAATTTTATTTCTCCAGCCCTATCATTTGTCCTTGCCAACAAATTGAAACTTACTATATTTTTTATTTATTTAATAAATAAGTTCTTCCAAATATGCTGAAACTATTTTAAAATCAGTTTTGAAATTCTTTTTTTTTGAGTGCCAAATTTGTTTTATTAAAATGTCCCATAAGCAGTTGCACATTCAATTTGCCCCAGTAATGCCACATACTCATTTTTACCAATGATGACTGAGATACAGAATATGTAAACTTTAAGTTTACATATTTTGTAAGAAGGTGATTTGAAGCCTCTGTTCTTTTTTTATTTTTATTATTATTTTTTATTATTATTCGTGCATTGTAAGCATACACCTTTGTTAGGTACAAATTGCAGTTTTGAAATTCTAGTGCTACATTTTCTAAGTTTACAATGTTATGATTTTTAAATATTGCACACTTAACACAGCTTTAACAACAAAAATAACATTAATGATGGAAACATTTTTGGCCATTTTTTCTAAAACACTCTGTAGCACATGGTTTTTGTTTGTTTCAAAAAAGGAATTGTTTTCTGATCTTAGAGAAGAAGTAAATTAGTTGACTAATTAAAAGCCTTCCTACTCTTTCACTGGTTAACTGAGTGATCTTGGGGAAGGCACTTCACTTTTCTGGGCCTTCGTTTCCTCATCTGTAAAATGGAATTCATGGCCAGGTGTGGTGGCACATGCCTGTAATCCCAGTACTTGGGAGGCTGAAACAGGAGGATTGCAGGTTCAAGGCCAGCCTCAGCAACTTAGAGAGGCCCTCAGCAACTTGGTGAGACCCTGTTTCCAAATCAAAATAAAATAGGACTGGGGGTGTAATTGGGAGGTGGAACACCCCTGGGTTCAAGCCCTAGTTCCCCCCCTACCCCCTGTAACACACACACAGAATGGAGTTAGTGTTCCCTTCTACAACTGTGTGATGAGTCAACAACTTAACCCATTTTAGGCAGAACATTTCCTGGTCTATATACATGTATAAATGAGACCTATTGAGTGTGTTTATTTCTTCAAAAATGTAAGAGGCCTAGTACCAAAAACTACTTCTCACCCAGGAGGTGAGGGTAACTGCACATCTTTTTGTTACAGGCACACATACATACACGACTTCATGCTTTAATTATTTTTCCCCAAATTAACCCCAAGCCCAGAGATTGTCATGGTTAACTCCCCATTCCCTTTGAATTATGATAGATTCTAAGATTTGCAATTTTGATATTTATTTATGTTGTGGTACTGCTGAATCCAGAGGCATTCTATCTCCAAGCTACACCCCCAGCCTGTTTTTTCTTTTTTCTTTTGAAACAGTGTCTCATTAAGTCACTGAGGCTGACCTCAAACCTATGATCCTCCTGTCTCAGCCTCCCAAGTACTGGAGTGCACCACCACACCCGGCTAATTTTGCTATTCAGAACAATATAGTCCATAAACGTCTCTCACAAGGCGCAGTTGGACTGCAGTGCATGAAAGCATGCTGATGTCAGTGAACCAGCGAAGCTGTTGCCGCAGGCTTCATGTTGGAGGACTCCGGCCTGCCCTTGGAATGGCATCCTAGGCTGCCTGAAGTCACTAGACCTCAGATGCTAGTAAGCTCACTTTTTCGTTACCTTTAGATAAGTTGGGAGTAAATATAAAGAAGATATCATTTCTCTTCTGCCCTCCACTATGGAGTCCACTGCCCTGGTCCAGTGATGTCCTAAGAAAGAGTTTCTGGATTCCACCAGAGCTACCCGAGTGAGGCCTGCCTCCACCAGCTCCCAGCCTGCTGTAGCCTGACAGCTTGATAACCATCTGACTTCCTCGTGTGGGTGGCTCTTTATAGTAGTCTTCATGGGTAGCCATCTTCTTGAATATTTTTTATGTCAGAGGTATGGTGGAGCACAGGCCTGTAATCTCAGTACTTGGGAGGCTAAGACAGGAGGATGTCAGGTTGGAGGCCAACAATAGCAATTTAGCAAGACCCTCAGCAACTTAGCAAGACCCTGTTTCAAAATTTAAAAAAAAAATTTTTTCTTAAGGGTGAAGGGCTGGAGGTATTGCCTGGAAGTAGAATGCCTCTGGGTTCAATCCCCAGTTCAAAAAACAAAAAAACCCAAAGCTTAATTACCTTCCAGTGTAGTCCATCTCATTTTAGGATTCCTGTAATTGTCTGAAGATGTGATCTTCTGCCTTCTAGAATTTTATCCACAGCTGTAGTGTTTTGCTCCCCAGTGTCACACAGAAAGCAACTCGCCACCATCCCACTTCCCCTTCTCCCTCTCTCCTGTCTAGATCCTTAAATCAATCCCCATTCCACTCGGCTTCTAGAATGTTTACCCTATCCCAGTTCCCCTCTCTTGGACATTTTCCTGCTTGGAAATGTGGTTCAATATTCCATATGTCACCAAGCCAGGCTCAAGCACTGCAGGCATGTGACCTCCTCTGATTGCTGCCACAGTGGCTTTGTAAATGCCAAAGAAATTCATCATCACAGCTGCAGTTCGCCTGCTCTCTTCATTTGGGTGCTTCATCTAGATGTGCTACATATATTTGTTAATAATAGAAATACCTTTCATAATTGTGTTAAGGGACTTTCAAACTCTCTGAAGGCTTTCCCTATGTGTCTACATGTATGTAATATGCTGGTTCCCAGTGCAAAGTTCTAACAATATATTATCTATTTTGTGTCTCTATCTTAACCTCATTTCTTTATTTCTTTTTTTTTTCTTTTTTTGCAGTACTGGGGATTGAACTCAGGGGCATTCTACCTCCGAGCTATACCCCCAGCCCTCACTTAGGAGATGTTTGTTTGAACAAATAGATGCATGATTAAATGCACAGGAGCAAACATCTTGTGATGCCTGTCTCATGGGAGAATGAAAAACTCGTTGAAAATGCAATTTTATTTCATATATATGCCATTAGTGTATTTTATATAATAAAATATAGAAAGACACATGCTTTTAGCTTGGTATTAATCATTACCTCTTTTTTTTTTTTTTTTTTTTCTTCTGTACTGGGGATTGAACTCAGAGGCATTCTACCTCTGAGCTATACCCCCAGCCCTACTTTTTATTCTTTATTTTGAAACAGGGTCTCACTAAGTTGTGGAGTGCCTCACTAGGTAGCTGAGGCTGGCTGCGAACCCGGATCCACCATGCCCGGCTTAACCTCATTTCTTACTATTAAAAATATACATGGCATCAGAACAAGCACTGAACCTAGAGTCAGAGAAGCAGGTACCATGAAGGTCCAGCTCCGCTATGTGACTTTCAATAGGACACTTTTTCTACACCTTTCAACGCTCACCAATGAGATGAGAATATCGGTGCCTACACTCCAGATCTGAGAAAGTTCCCATGAGAATTAAATGAGTTACAAATTGTAAAAGCCTTTTAAAATGGATTAAAAATATGTTATTACAATACAACCTGTGGACACTCACTAAATATTAATGGAGAAATGAAACATATAGAAAAATTATAGAGAGCAAGCTGGGCGTGGTGGCGCACGCTTGTAATCCCAGCATTCGGGAGGCTGAGACCGGAGGATCCGGGTTCGCGGCCAGCCTCAGCTACCTAGTGAGGCACTCTGCAACTTAGTGAGACTCAGTTTCAAAATAAAGAATAAAAAATAGGGCCGGTGGTATAGCTCGGAGGTAGAATGCCCCTGACTTCAAACCCCAGTTCCGCAAAAAGAAAAGAAAAAGAAAAATTATAGAGAGCAGACTGAATAATGACAAGAAGTGGGGATCAGAGGAAATAATAAGACATAGTATGGATTCAAGCTCTTGGCACCTGAAGCCAGCATCTGTCACCTACAGCAACACAGGACGAATCACAATGCTGTAAGTCCAGTGCAGTGTTTAAGGAATGCAGGATTTACTTTCTGTCAAGGGATCATCTCACCCATGATTTCCATAGCTCCATGCAGTTAATGAGGCATCTAGTAACACCTGTTCTGAATTCATCCAGGAAGAAATGTAATGAATAAGAGTCAGGAGTGAAGAGGTGAGGCTCACATTCATCAATGCACATTGCTAGTTTTCTGAGGACAGGAAAATATTTAACTGCTCAGCAGCAAATACCATTTTAAGTAAGAGGTGATGATTAAGCTGGGCGTGGTGGCACATGCTTGTAATCCCAGCATTTGGGAGGCTGAAACCAGAGGATCCCGTTTCAAGGCCTGCCTCAGCTACCTAGTGAGGCACTCCACAACTTAGTGAGACCCTGTTTCAAAATAAAGACTAAAAAGTAGGGCTGGGGGTATAGCTCAGAGGTAGAATGCCTCTGAGTTCAATCCCCAGTACAGCAAAAAAAAAAAAAAGAGGTAATGATTAATACCAAGCTAAAAGTATGTGTCTTTCTATATTTTATTATATAAAATACACTAATGGCATATGTATGAAATAAAATTGCATTTTCAACAAGTTTTTCATTCTCCCATGAGACAGGCATCACAAGATGTTTGCTCCTGTGCATTTAATCATGCATCTATTTGTTCAAACAAACATCTCCTAAGTGAATATTATGTGCCAGGCTTTATCCCAGGTAGTAGAACTAAAAGATGAATAACCTATAGTCTGGGCATGGGAGGCAGACAGGAGAGGGGGAGAAATGAAAAGCACTATGATACCATAGAAGACAGGCAGATGACTCAGGGTGTAGTGGGTCGACAGGTGACAGTCAGGACTCAGATGAAGATCAAAGAAACCACACGAGTGAGTTTAAGTACAAAGAAATGTAATACTGGGAATCAATGGCTAACAAAATCTGTGCGTATGCCTGTGATTCCAGTACTTGGGAAGCTGAAATAGGAGGATCACAGGTTCAAGGCCAGTTTCAGCAACTTAGCATGACTCTCAGCAACTTAACGAGACCCTGTTCCAAAAATTATTTTAAAAGGGAAAGAAAAAGTCAGGAGGAACAGTCTCTGTTAGACCTGGAGAAATGAGTCTTAGAACAAAACTGCAGAAACACACCCCGAAGGGGAGCTGGCCTCTGTGCCATATTCAGGAAGTTTGGGATGAAGAAGCTTGTCAATGCAACTATTGATTCTAGGAATACACCTCATTTGCAACTCTCCATAATCACAATTGTTAGTTCTTATTGCATCTGTACTGAGGGCAGGGGGAATAAAGGCTAACAGACCACCATTGCTCTCACCATTGAATTCAGGTCTGAATTTAAGTCTTGTGTGACTACATGTAATTAGCACAGCCCTACATCATATCTGGAACCCTAGCTGCAAGGGAGTCTCCTTCCAACCTTTGCAGTCCAGAAACACAGGAGAAGAGCTGTGAGTGACTCTGTTGAGTTCACCCAGCTCAGCAGAAAATGTAAGATGAAGAAGTCTTTAGGCAGAGAAAGGAGAAGTATGGAAGGCAAGAGAAAAAATAGCATGTTTATGAACTAACCAGTACTGCAACTATGCCCTTGATGAGCTTGAACACAACCAAGGACAGATTCTAAATATCCAATCCTTTTTGATCATTGTTGTTACTGCTATCATAATACTAAATCAAATCCACTTTAGAGTGGTATTCTAGCAAAATAAATATGAACTCAGAGTCAAGAGAGAACAATGCAGCAATGCCATCTCCAGATCTGCCACTAACAATGTCCTTTGGGAGGCC
>PVLC010035761.1:0-17282 GCA_004027655.1 Graphiurus murinus | reverse complement strand
GATGATGTACTCATAGCTGGACCTTCCACTTGAGAGCTTCACTTAGGCTTAGCGCAATTAATAAACTCCCTACAGAAATGGGGATTACAAGTTGTACCAGAAAAAGTACAAGAGGAAACTCCTTTTCAACACTTAGCACACATAGTTCAACAAAAAACTATCCAACCTCAAACACCAAAATTTAATATAAAATCGTTTAGTACTTTAAATGATTTTCAAAAATTTTTAGGAGACATAAATTGGATCAGACCCTATCTAAAAATAACTACCAATCAATTAACTCCTATATTTGATATCCTATAGGGTGACCCTGATGCTTCTTTGTCACATTCACTCACTGTTATGGCTCAACAAGTTCTTTCTCTAATAGAACATCTCTTCTTAATTTGCAGGTCTCTCACGTCAACTATAATCTCCCAGTTTTATTTTTTGTATTGCCCATGTCTTCCCTCCCTACAGGACTAATTGCACAATTATCTCCTACTTTAGATATTATAGAATGGATACATCTTTCATCTCATCCCACAAAAACACTTGTTACTAAGCCGGGCGTGGTGGCGCATGCTTGTAATCCCAGCATTCGGGAGGCTGAGACCAGAGGATCCGGGTTCGCGGCCAGCCTCAGCTACCTAGTGAGGCACTCCACAACTTAGTGAGACCCGGTTTCAAAATAAAGAATAAAAAATAGGGCTGGGAGTATAGCTCGGAGGTAGAATGCCCCTGAGTTCAATCCCCAGTACCGCAAAAAAAAAAAAAAAAACAAAAAAACCACTTGTTACTTACATACAGCATATATGTAATCTCATTATTAAGGGCAGAGAGCATGTACGACAGCTGCTTGGGATTGATCCTCATATTATTTATGTCTTACTAAGCAGGAAATTGATGCCTTATGGTCTCTTGATATACAATGGCAAATATCCTTTGCTTCCTTCACAGGTGAGATTTTGATTCATCACCCTTCAGATAAATTTTTAACTTTCTTTCTTCAATCTCTCTTAGATTTCCTAAAAACACCCATTTTTCACCCATACCTGAGGCACTTACTGTTTTCACTGATAGTAGCTCTAATGGAAAGGCAAGTTTCTGGACTTTATAACAACAACAAAAAAAGGTTCTTTCCATTCCTAAAACTTCTGCTCAGGTGGCAGAATTGGCTGCATGCAGTTTTTCAAAATTTTGCTCAACCTATTAACATTGTCCCAATATGTTGTAGGTGTCATATTTCTACTAGAGATGGCTCAAATTAAAAGAGTTAGTAATGAATTTATTTTAACTATCTTCATAATATTCAACAATTGATCAGAAAATGTGCTCATCCCTTTGTATTATCTACAACAGATCTCACTCCAATTTACTTGGTTTTCTTTCCTATGGAAATGCTCAAGCCAATCAGCTTGTAGCCACTATATTTGAATCTGCTCAAAACTCACACGCTTTACTACACCGAAACGCTCATTGTCTTCTTTGCCTATTTCCTCTCTTACCCTTTCACAGACTGGAAATATTATTTGCGCCTGCTCTACATGTGTCTGTCTTACATCATGCTCCCCTTCTTGTGGTACTCTTAGTTGTGGACTTGCCCCTAACAAAGAATGGCAAATGGACGTTACTCATTACCCCCCATTTGTTAAACTGAGATTGATTCATGCTATTGTAGACACTTATTCAAAATTTCTTTGGGCTTCTGCATTATCCGGAGAAACCTTTTCTCATGTTAAAACACTTTGCTTACAGGTGTTTGCAATCATAGGAGTTCCTAAGAGGATAAAAACTGACAATGGACCTGCATATACTTCTAAAGCTTTCACCAAATTTTGTGCTATTTGAAATATATCCCTACTTCATGGCATTCCTAATAACCCTACAAGTCAAGGCATTGTCGAAAGATATAATGAGATTCTCAAATTGATGCTTCAAAAGCAAAAGGGGGGACCATGGAGCCATGTTTCCCCCAAGGATTCATTATCCTTAGCTCTAACAACACTTAATTTTTTTTCCGATTGGTGATGATTCTCTTACAGCATCCCAAAGGCATACAATGGAAACTCATCCGCCTACCAAACCTGTTTCTCAGGTTTTTTTGAAAGATCCATTGGATGGAAAATGCAAAGGTCCCTCTCCCTTAATGACTCTTGGCAGAGGATATGCTTGTGTAAAAAATAATGATGTTTGTGTTTGTGTTCCAGGTAGAAAAGTCAGACCATATCAAACAGGAGACTCAGAAGATGACGGAAAGAATCAAAAGGCTGAGCCTGATCCCCGGGGAGTGGCAGTCACTTGAGCAGTGATGCTGAGGATCACTTCCAATCACTTGATCACCTGGGAGCAGATCAAGGCCACCACCCAGAGAACTGAATCAGAGTTGGATAGATTAGGACAAGCAAGAACTCCAGGAAATATGTTTCTAATGATGTTGGCTATCGTCAGTTCCACAATGAGTTTGGGCCAGGGAAAACATATGCATTATTGGGCACATATTCCTCAACCTGCTATTGCTCATGTGGTGACTTGGTTCAATGTGCCACCTACCATTTACTTAAATGATACTGCATTTCTGCCAGAACCCCTTCTTACTAGAGGAGATAATCTCAATATGGTTATAACTTTATAGGAAAATCTAGATGGATCCCTTTGTGTGTTTCATGGAAAATTATGGAATATTTTAGACCTGGAAGACAGACTTGGATAGCCTATGTACTCAGAAAGGAAAATCAAAAGACACAATTAATTTTTCTTACCAGCTTTGGTTCTGATGCCTGACAACAGGCTAATGCCACTCAATTAACTACCTGGTCTTTGTGAGCCCAGAGGAAACTATGGAATCCATCAGATGAATTGTTAAGATGGTCAGAATGTATAACAGCTCTTCCTCGAAAACTGATTATAGCGGGAAAAGATATTATTGATTGGGGACCCCACGGAGAGCTTGTAGATGGTTTTAATCAAGTTGTGGGTCTAGGTTTAGAGTATAGAGATTACTGGGACTCTGCAGTGCTTATTACTAAGTTAAATAGATATAGTGTAATGAGATGGGCCTGAGGAGGATTACCTCTACCTATGTTCAGGATGAGATCTGGCCCATTATAAAACTCTATCTGGAAAATTGGGCTAATTAAGGAACCCTTGAGAGTCTGGAAAACAAATTATAAATTAGATGCAGTTAACAAAACTTCTACTGTATGGATAAATCATACACAAGATATTTATCTTCAGGCTTGTGTGCTAAGTCCTTATGTTCCTGGCAGGAAATCTTAAAGTACACTGGGATAAACAAGAATCCCTATATGATGTATCATGTCAAGAGTAAACCATACAACAATGCATTAATATAAAGACCTATTGCAGCATGGTTACCAGTTATGCTGGATGAGCCCTGGCAGGAAACGTCCTTAGCAGCCTTCATGCAGGAACTGTTATTGCATTTAAAGAAAAGAACCAAGAGATTTATCTGGTGGCTGATTGCAGGCATTGTGACTCTGGCTGAAATTCTTGCCTCCGCCTCTACTGCAGCTATGGTTCTCCACCACTTGGTTCAAAATGCCAAATATTTGAAGGACTTTCAAAAGAACTATAAGAAAACTTGGCAGTTGCAGATTTACATGGACAAAGAAATCATCAGAGAAAGTAATCAGATAAAAGACACTGTGATTTGGATTGGGGAACAGCTGTAAGACCTACAGTGGTCAGAATGCTTACAATGTATCCCAGTACTTGGGGGGCTGAGACACTGAGACCTTGTTTCAAAATAAAGAATAAAAATTAGGGCTGGGGATGTAGCTCAGAGGTAGAATGCCCCTGGGTTCCATCCCCAGTACTGCAAAAAAAAAAAAAGCTTACAATATCATTTTAATATTACTGAATATTGTGCAACTAATGTGCTTTTCAAGAAAAATTATACAGAGTGGTTTTGTGTTAAAAATCATTTATTGGGGTTAGGTCCTTTCCATCACGCATCATTAGATGTATTAAAATTAGTCCCAGATTCTAGCCATGGCTAATGCTAAAACCCCAACCTTTACAGATACAGGAATTTGGGAAAGCCTAGTTGATGGTCTCTCTAGTCTTGACCCTTTTAAATATGTTTCTACTCATTTGTGGAGACTTTTGGGTTTGGATATCCTAGTCATAATAATACTTGTTATTTTTTGTGTGGTCTGTAGAATCAGATGGAAACAAATGAAATTTCACAAAAACGAAGTTCCAAAACTCATATTACTGGCCTTGTCTTCTAAACAAAAGGGAGGAAATTGTTGAGTGCCATCTTAGAACATACATTGAGATTATCATCTTGGACCAGCCCAGTTTGAATACATGGTATTTGGCTGGATGGGATTCTTTCACAAGTGGACATCCCAAAGGACCAGTGTAATCTTTATGGTACGGTCTTTGATGTCATCTCCACCCAGTAATGTTTAATACCTCCCTCCTCCAAACTTGTCATGTCTGTCTCACTGACACTCATTATTGTAACTCATGACAATTGTTAATTTCTGGGGTTTTTTTGGGGGGGGGGGTACTAGGGATTGAACTCAGGGGGATATACCTCCGAGCTATACCCCCACCCCCAGCCCTATTTTTTATTCTTTATTTTGAAACCGGGTCTCACTAAGTTGTGGAGTGGCTCACTAGGTAGCTGAGGCTGGCCGTGAACCCGGATCCTCTGGTCTCAGCCTCCCAAATGCTGGAATTACAAGCATGCGCCACCATGCCTGGCTAATTTCTGTGTTTGATTAATTTTTATGATGCCTTGTCTAAAGTTTCTATAAAAATAAGGCTCTGGCTACAAAAGGCTGGGAGAATTGTCATCCATTTCCTTGCCGATTCCCCAATTATTAGATTCTCTTAAAATTATTCTATCAGGCACCATATTGCTGTCGTGCAAGAAGACTATTTTCAGGAAGCTGCCTTGAGCGGTGACCTTCCATGGCAGGGACCACAGAATAATTTTCAGGGAGCTGCATGAAGCAGGAACCTTCAGTGGCAAAACTATGGAGCAAGCAGCGTCTGCTAGCGCCCATAATATACTGGGCTATGCCAAAATAGTACGATCCTTGTATAGATTTCTTAAAGAAAGCTAAGAATACCCTAAACTCCTAGAGTGGCCCCCTGAAGCAAGGCAGATATTTGGAAAGTTAAAACAGGCCCTGAGTGAGGCATTGGCCCTCACACAAGATAAGTTCAATTTGTACATCTCCGAAAAGAAAAGAAGGGTGTGGCATTGGGAGTGCTGATCGCCTGTAGCTTAATCTCAGCAAAGAACGTGACCCTATAGCCTGCAGCTGTCCAGCTTGTCTAAGAGCAATGGCCTCAGTGGGTACTTTCATTCCCAAAGACCCAAAAACTAATATTAGGGAGACCTGTTATTATAAAAACTCCCCATGATCTTTGAAGCCTATTAGAATCAAAAGGACAGCTGTGGCTCTCAGATAGCTGCATCCTTAAGTATCAGGCTATCTTTATGGATGAGTCTGATATATCCTTAAAGAAATGTACATCTTTCAACCCATCCATCTTCCTGCCTGGAAACATGTACATTCATGAGAGGAGATGTTAACCCACCTCTGGGCTCCCCAACGAGACCTGACAGACCAGCCTCTCCTTAACCCTGATGATGAGTTATTCACTGATGACAACTCCTTTGTAAAGAAGGGAATACTATATGCTTGTTATGCCATCATTACATACACCCTTTGAAGTAAGAGAGGCAGGGCCACTGCCACCCTCCACTAGTGCTCATTGGCTGAGCTGATAGCGCTGACCAAGGCCCTTAATATACTGATGGGAAAAGAATTAATATCTATACAGATCCCAAATATGCTTTCCTAGTCATTCACACCCATGCAGCTATATGGAAAGAGAGGGGGCTTCTTACTTCATCTGGATCTCCTACTAGACACAAGTCCCAGATTATGGATTTATTAATGGCCATTCTACAACCAAAACAAGCAGCCACAATTGCAGGGAACATCAAAAGGGGACAGATCTTGTCACCCAGGGCAATAACTTGGCTGATAAGGCAGCCCAAGAAGCTGCCACCTGCCTACGTTCAATGACCCTCTGCCTCATCTTCTGGGAGGGGTCACTGTTACCCAATGTGAGTCCTGTGTACTAAGGAAAAAATGCCAAAGGCAAAAAGGGTGCACCTATGAACAATCGAGGATGGTCAGTTCCCTCTGATGCAAGGATATGGCTACCTCAAAACTTACAGTGGAAAATACTCAAACCCTCCATCAAGTGCACCACCTGGGAAGAGATAATTCCTTAAGACTAGCCTCCAGGCTTTTCATGGAAAAGTGGTTACAGGAAACAATGAGCCACATTGTACAGGAATGTGAAATCTGCCTTAGGACTAACCCCCAACATAGCCTATTAAATCCACCAGGCAAACAATACAGGGGTACATACCCAGGGGAAGATTGGCAAATTGATTTCACTTACACGCTCAGAGGATAGAAACACAGAGTGATGTTAGTGTTGGTAGATACCTTCATGGGGTGGGTAGAGGCCTTCACTTGAAGATCAGAAAAAGTACAAGAGGTAGTAAAAATTCTACTTCAAGAAATTATTACCTGCTTCAGAGTTCCCTGCTCATTACAAAGTGTCAATGGGCCAGCCTTAAAATATGAGGTTACCCAAGGCGTTACTCAGGCCTTGGGTATTGACTTCAATCTGCATTGTGCTTGGCATCCCCAGTCCTCTGGGAAGGTAGAAAGGGCCAAAAGAATATTGAAAATACACCTCCTCAAACTGGCTCAAGAAGTACAAGACCCCTGGTGGCAATTACTTCGTATGGCTCTGATATGGATCCACAAGATGCCTGGCAAATTAAATCTTATACACCTTGAAAATTTACATGGGAGCCCCTTCCTGTTTTAGGACATAGTCTTAGACTCAGAATCTCAGATATCAGCAGACTATGTCACCCAGCTGGCTGCTGACCAACGAGCTTTGGGAGAACTCCAAAAGGCACGAGAGGAAAAAAGAGAGCCTTTGTTCTGTCCAGGGGTCCTAGTGCTAATAAACTCTATAGACAAAAAGGAAAACCCCTGGCTGGGCCCATATTTCATCATTCTCTTTACCCCTATGGCTGTTAAGGTGCCTGGCAATGATTCCTGGATACATGATACCAGAGTCAAGTGGTAGACGACTGAAGATCCATTACTGATCCCTGACATACCTGAGACTAGCCCAGAATATTCTTGCAAGCCACCAGAAGGACATAAGCTCCTGTTCAAGAAGACACCCAGTAATAAGTAAACACATGATTGATGGTGTTGTCCTTTGATCTCCTTTCTTTTGGGGGGTGGCCCTCTTGGGTATAGCAATAATCCTCTATTATTTGCTGATGTTTCCATGCTTGTTACCTAAGGGACTCAACTATGCCCACTGCTAAACTTCTTTACCTTATAGCATTTGCTTTCTTGGGGCTGGGAATGACTCTTTCAGGAAAACCCAATCCATTCTGGGCTCACAATCTTTTTTATAACTTAATCTGAGCAATAGCAAAGGGTGAATCATTATAGGATTGTTGGCTATGTCATTCCCAACCCATTTCTAAGAGCACCCCTCACTTACTAAAGATCGTTAGTGACACTCCTGAGCCTGCCCACTTAAGCAATGCTTCCTAGGTCTAAGCCATCCTCCGCTAGCCTCCTAATGACAAAACTCCCAAACTGACCTCTTCTGATTTGTCACTATGAGCAAAATTTTCCAAAAGCATAGCAGTTGAGTTTATTACTGCCCTAATAACATCCACTGCTGTACCAGCAACAGCCTAGGACCAGCCAAATGTCACCCTCATCCTGCCTGTTTTCCTCAAAGTCCCTGCTCTCTTTTGAGTCTCTTTTGGAATCCAAATGATCTATCTAACACCTTGCTACAAGGCCTTGTGTGGGTCTCCCCTTCCCTTCATCCATACCTCCTGCCTCCATCTAGACCTATCAGGGTACTTGCTGAGCTAATAAGACTCATGGGTGCACGAAAGACTATGGTCCATACAATACTTCTCATCATGGTGGGTGGGCAGGATCTGTGGGAGGGGGATGGGAACAAAAATACCTCCCTAATTTAGGCCATCCTGCCAGCCATTCCTATAACAAGGAGATTGGATCTCACTTCCAGGGAGAAGGATTACTGTCTCCCAACTATGCCAACAAACTCTCATGGCTCACTAACCTTACTCAGAGGCTTAAAGGTTCTACCTATCAACAAGCCTGTGCCCCCACCAGATATCTCTTCCTGTGTGGCCACCCTCAAAGTAAGCTCCCTACCTCTAACTCTCCTGCAGGTTCTTTTAAATTCCCTTATACAGCTTTAGCATATTGCATCAACAATAAGTACTTCCAAGGCCAGTGTGCCCAGGTGATCAGTAACTTCTATAAGGTACAAGTATTCAACATAACAAGGACACTACAGCATGCTAAGAGGGAATTACTGCTGCAAATGGCAGAAACCAATTAGTTGTTGGATTACTAGCCCCTTGGGGAAGATTTGCATATCACAAGGCTACTATTAAGAATCTAAACTGTACCTTTGAAACCTTCATGGTCACTACTGCCCATGCCCTCCAAGGCCTCAAAACAGCACACAAGTCCTTGGTAGGGATGGTATTCAACAACAGGATGGCCATTGATTATCTGCTCACAAACAAGGGTGGTGTATATGCAACCTTGAACAAAACCTGTCACACTTACATTAACATGTCAGGGACAATTGAAACTACTATCAACAAAAGGTATATACAACTTCAATACGGTCAATAGTTCCTCAATATGAGAAGCTTTCAAGTCTATTTTACCCTCCATGACTTGGGTTCCTATCTCTTTTGGGGCCCTTAGTGGCTATCCTACTCATGCTCATTTTGGTCCATGCCTACTAAAGTATGTGGTCAAGTTTGTCTCCAACAGGATTGAAGCCACCAAACTCCAGGTGGTACTCCAGATAGAACCACAAGTAAACATCTACAGGAGTCCCTTGGACAGTCACAGGGATCTGAGACAGTCTCCAGTGTGACATGCTGTTTGCATACACTCTGAGGCTGGGGCCCTACTCCATCCCCTCCCAGCAGGAAGTACTCGAAATGGATATATGATGCTCCCATTCCTTTGCCTACGGGTGTATGTTCCAATCACCAGTGATCAGGACTCAAAGGAAAATCATGTGGCCTTTCATCCAGGTTTCTGATGGATGCATAGCCTGTCAGGACAGACCGGCCCACTCTAACTACCTGTTCTCACAAGATAAGGAAGTAAAATCCAGATATAAGGCATGAGGTCCAGAGGATGGGAGTGTCTCCTTTGAGCACTCTGCCTCACTCTTCTCCATGAGTGTGGCACTTTCCAGTTGCTTTGCAAATAAATATTACTCTAGCAGTGCATTCAGGTTTTTCTGGCTTTATACTGGACTGAGAAAAGGACCCACAGTGGAACCGAAATTGTAGTACCAGCCTTCCAAGTACTGAGATTGTAAGCGTGCACCACCATGCCTGGCTTCTATTTTTTATTTTGAAACAAGGTCTCACTAAGTTGCTGAGGGTCTTGTAAAACTGCTGAAGCTGTCCTCAAACCTGTGGTTCTCCTGTCTCAGCCTCTCAAGTCCTGGTATTACAGGCAAGCATTACCTAGCTCCTTGGGATTTCGTTCCAGGCTGCAGTGAAGACATCAGCTGGCCACAGTCATCTGTGGGATTTAGTAGCCTGGAGGATGCATCCCCAGGGGTCTCATCAAGTTGTTGGTGGTGGTAGGTGCAGTTCTTCCCCACACAGGCTTTCTTCTGCTGCCTGTATGTCCCCAGGGCTTCCCTCCACACCAGTGATCCAAAGAAACAAAGTAGAAGCAACAATGACCTAGGCTCAGGAGTTACACACCATTTATATTCTACAGGTCACAAGGAGTAACTGGGATTCAGCGTCAAAGGGGATTCTACAGGGTGGGAATTCCAGAAGGTGAGGCTGACTGGGTCTGTGTCAGAGGTAAGCCCCACCAACACATGTGCCTTCATATGAATTTTTTTCTAACCATTTCCCTGACCCCACCACACTCCCGTGTGTTGTGTCTCTGTTCTCTTCTGACTCACACTCCCCTTCGTTGTGCTTGCTGAAGGACAGTTTCATTATCCCTCATTCTGAGCTCATTGAAGGTAGGGGTTATGCTTTATTTAGTTCTGCTTTCCTAACATCTAGTGCAGTGTGGTTGGATTGACTTGAACCAAGAAGCCAGAGGACTAGAACTTGGAAGCACACCCAACTCTTATAAGAATGCCTTTTTTTGGTGGTGGTGGTAGTACTGGGAATTGAACCCAGGGTGTTTTACCTCTGAGCTATATCCCCAGGTCTATTTTATTTTTATTTTGAAACAGGATTTCATGAAATGGATGAGGTCTTTGCTAAGTTGCTGAGGCTGGCTTCAAATCTGTGTGTCTCAACCTCCCATGTACTCAGATTACAGGTGTATGTCACTACACTTGGCTAGCCAGTTTTTTGTTGTCGTTGTTGTTTGGTGGTACTAGGAGTTTTTGTAGTAATGAAGCCAGGAGCATTCTACCTACAAGCTCACCCCCGGCCATTTTGTTTTTCTTGCGCAGTACTGGGGATTGAACTCAGGGGCATTCTACCTCCAAGATATACCCCCAGCCCTATTTTTTAGTCTTTATTTTGAAACAGGGTCTCACTAAGTTGCAGAGTGCCTCACTAGGTAGCTGAGGCTGGCTGCGAACCTCAATCCTCTGGTCTCAGCCTCCCAAATGCTGGGATTACAAGCGTGTGCCACCACGCCCGGCTTACCCCTGGTCATATTTATTTTTTATTTGGAATCAGGGTCTCACTAGGTTGCTGAGAGTTCTGCTAAATTGCTGAGGCCGGCTTTAAACCTGTGATCCTCCTGTCTCAGCCTCCCAACTACGGGGATTTCAGCTATGCACCACCACACCTGACTGCCACAGAGTCTTGATCTTGTACATCTTTTGAGACATAAGATACCTTCACGGTAATTTTAAGAAACCTGAGGGCTGGGCAGTATGTATAATTCTCTTTTGATTGCTTTCTTGCTTTGGAGAAAATTGAAAGTTTGATAACTATACTGCAGTGTGTGTGTGTGTGTGTGTGTGTGTGTGTGTGTGTGTGTGTGTGTGTATGTGTGTGTGTGTGTGTGGTGTGTTACTGGGGATTGAACCCAGAGGCATTATACTTCTAAGCTACACCTCTAGCCTTATTTTATTTCTATTTTGAAATGGAGTTTCACTAGGTTGATGAGAGTCTCACTACTTGCTGAGACTTTCCTTGAACCTGTGATCCTCCTGTCTCAGCCATCCAGGTATTGGGATTACAGGCATGTGCCACCATGTCCAGCTAAATTTGTTTTTGTGTGTGTGATGCTAGGGATTGAATCCAGCAGCCTTCTACCTCAGAGCTACACCCCCAGACCTATTTTATCTTTTATTTGGAAACAGGGTCTCACTAAGTTGCAGAGGGCCTCACTAAGTACCTGAGGCTGGCTACAAACCTGTGATCCTTCTGTCTCAGCCTCCCATGTACTGGAATTACAAGCATGTGCCACCACACCGGGCCCAGTTAAATTTTTGTTTGTTTGTTTGTTTTGAAACAGAGTCTCACTAGGTTGCTGAGAATCTTGCTAACTGGCCTCAAATCTGGGATCTTCCTGTCTCAGCCTCCCAAGTACTGGGATTACAGGTGTGCACCACCACACTGGCGCCTACAGTCATTTTGATTGTCTATTTCTCCTTAAAGACTCTAAGCAAGTCTTTCTTTCTTTCTTTTTTTTTTTTTGTGGTACTGGGGATTGAACCCAGGGGCATTCTATCTCCGAGCTACACCCCCACCCCCAGTCCTATATTTTATTCTTTATTTTGAAACAGGGTCTCACTAAGTTGCAGAGGACCTCACTAGGTAGCTGAGGCTGGCTGTGAACCCAGATCCTCCTGTCTCATCCTCCCAAGTACTGGGATTACAAGCGTGCACCACCATGCCTGGCTAACCAAGTCTTTCTTGATCTTCCAACATTTGACTGCGTGGCAACACTGATGAGTGAGGACACTCGTTTGCCTTATTAGGCCCTCTACTCTTTCTAAGCATCTTCCCATACCCTAAAAGAGACTGTTGACAACTTCTCCAACAGGGTTTATTGGGACTCCTAAAATATAAGTTTCCAGTTCTTCTGTGTTCTCTTTCTTTTTTTTTTTTGATAGCGGTATGAGAGATTCCAAGGACATATATATGTTTGCTCTGTGAAGTGTCCATATACAATGTACTCAGTTTCCCAAACTGAGACTAGACTCTTGGGAGAAGTTTGCATTTGTTAAAATCATTGTAGCATCTTGTATTAAGTAAAAATGGTTTCAAATTAGACAGCTCGAATTTATTAATAGAAACTAAAAGAATTTCAGATAATATGTGAATTGAAAGGAAAGAATCTGCCAGCATCTGGCCCAAAGGTGACCCTTTTAAAGACATATTTGTTAGTTGTGAGTGACAGAGGTTACGGAGTCAGTCAGGACCATTTCTAAAGTGTTAAGATGACCTTAGGTAATAAGGTCATGGGGTCGGCAGGGGTCAGGACAGGCCGGGAGAACTCTTTGCCTTTTGTAGAAAGCTTGTAAAAGGCTTCAACTTTCTGTCCCTCCCTCTCTTCTTTCTGGTTTTACCCTGCCTGGCTGTTTTAAAAAACCACTATGATTTGAAATCTGACTCACGGGTTGACCTCCCCAGTCTAAGAGCACAGGGACAACCAGATGCTGTGGTCCCAACAGCTTCCCTTTGGACAGAACCACAGGAGCCAGGAAGGTGGGAGAGGAGGCTCTCCTTATCCTTCTTGCCATCTGTAAAGATTTCTTAATGAAGATACAGCCTCCAGTCTTCAGTCTTTCCCTTTGGCTTCTCTGTGTTTAGGAATGTTTGAATGAGGATCTCTGAGGATATTCAAACATTTTGGGACTAATTTTTTTTCTTATCAACAAATGAGACATTTGAATGGCATGATATATTCTTGCTTCTTATTTTGTTAGTTTAGGTAGCTAAAACACCCATCCTCTTTTGTTGTTGTTGTTCCCAGTTAGTAAAGAGCTGGAGATGGTGTCACATGCCTGTAATCCCAGTACTTGCAAGGCTGAGACAGGAGGATCGCAGGTTCAAGGCTCAGTGCACGGTAATTTAGCGAGACTCTATTTCAAAATAAAAATTAAAATAGGGCTGGGAGTATAGCTCAGAGGTAGAACATCCCTGGGTTCAATCCCCAGTAAAACACACACACACAAACACACACACACACACACACACACACACGCACACACACACACACACTAAAGACAGGGCACATTCTATTTTCTGTAATATATGCCTCTCTTTGGGAATAAAGACACTGGATTACTCTTGTTCTTGCAAACTATTCTGTGTATAATTACTGTCATTGTACAATATGGAGTAAGACAGTTGAGGCACCTACTCCTAATACTAACCCTTTGCTTTTAGCCCCAAACTATTTAAGAAATTTAGTACCTAAGCCCCTACAGGTGGCCCATGGTGGTGCCTCTGGCATGTAACTTGTACATTACTTATGTAAGCTTCTCCACAATGGTGCTTTCCCAATTATTTCTTATTAAATATTTTATCTTTTCCCCTCCTGAATATTTAAATTGACACCTCTGGACTGACATCTTTTAAACTGAGACATACAACGACTTGCTCAGGAATACCTTAATTGATGCAGGAACATTTCCTCCTCATTAACCTCTCTCCATCAGTTTGAAAAGGAAATCGGCAAGACCTCACCGTGAATCCTTTCTACTTCTGATTTTCTGCTTTTCCCCTCTTTGGAAAATCTGCTAGACTCTGGGTCGCTATTGGAATGTTTTCCAGGCTCCAGCTGCAATGCCCCCAGCTTCCTGAAGCCACGGTAGTCCCCAGCTACAGGATGCCTCACAGGAGGCTGCCTGACACTGGAGCTCCAGAGCCTCCTCCCGCCCCAGCCACAACGTGGAGCTGCATGTGGGGCACTCTGAAGGCAGACAGGCAGTTCTGGATGCCAGATGCTTATCGAGTTCCTTCCGCCTCCCTTTTAAGAGAAAAATCACCAAGGAAAGAAGAAGAAATGATTGTGTTAATGATCATGGCCCCATGACAGTCCAGTATACATACCAGAGGGACAATGGGAAGGGGGCCCTGAGCACCTGAGTGAGAAATTCAGATTTGTTCTACCTGATTCAATTCAATATTTACCCGTGTAAGATTCTGTCAGGTGAACAATGGAGACGTGACACAAGAGGTGTAAGAGGTGGGTCCATGAGCCAGTGGGAGAGGAAGAAAAAAATAGACAGAACTTAAATCCAACCATGGAAAGATGTGTGTGCTGTGGCACACATCTGTAGTCCCAGCAACTCAGGAGGCTGAGGTGGGAGGATCACAAGTTTGAGGCCAGCTTTGGCAACTTCGCTGGATCCTGTCTCAAAAATAAAAGAGGCTTGAAGTGTAGCTCAGTGGTAGAGCACTCCTGGGTTCAATCCCCAATACAGTACAACACACACACACACACACACACACACACACACACACACACACGAAGAAAAGAGAATGTTCTGTGGAATTAGAGAGGAGGGAGTTGTTCTAATGGGAAGACTCTCAGCAGGCTTCATGGGGGAGCTCATTCTTGAAGAATGGTTATGATTTAGTGAACAGATCTTAACTAGAGGACAGGGATCGGGTGGGTCGGGATATTCCAGAAGAAGAAAGAGAAAACAGCTTGAATAAAGTCCTAGAGGAGGCACAAATAGTAAGAAGCAGACAGGCAGGAATCAGTAAGTTCTTGAACAATTAAAGTTTAATTTGAAAACCATATCAAGGAAGAGAAATGTCAACTAATAAATGATGCAGAGCAGGAAAAAAGTTAAAGGCAAGATCACTTTAAAGGGTTAGTTTAAAATTATCGTGGTTATAGAAATTATAAGAAAACATACAGAACATCTTAGAAAATCTTTATTTATTTTTGGGTACTGGGGGTTGAACTCAAGGGACATTCTACCTCTGAGCTATATCCTCAGCCTTTTTTAAAATTTGAAACAGGGTCTCACCAAATTGCTGAGGGTCTCAGTCAGTTGCTGAGGCTGGCCTTGAAACTGTGATATTCCTACCTCAGCCTCCCAAATACTAGGATTATAGGCATGTACGACCATGTCTAGCTTCTTGGAAAATCATTTTATAATTATTTTGGCACTATCAGGATTAGAGGAAGGCTGGAAAGGAAATACATCTCTCATATGAGTAATTATACTTATATTCAGAATCAGTATAAGGTTAAAAATGATAATTTAGATGAAAGTTATAATAGTATGCCAGCTTTCTAAATGGTAGTTGACATATTATTATTTTTATTTTATTTTATTTATGTATTTATTTATTTATTTATTTATGGATTAAACCCAGGGGCATTCTACCTTTGAGATACACCCCCATCCCTATTTTATAACAGGGTCTCACTAGGTTGATGAGAGTCTCACTACTTGCTGAGGCTGACCTTGAACCTGTGATACTCTTGCCTCAGCCTCCCAAGTACTGGGATTGCAAGTGTGTACCACCATACCCAGCTACTTTTGATTTTTTAAATGGTATTATTGCAATTTTTTAGTCATTTGAAACCTAAGACCAAAAAACCAAGAGATGAAAGTGTTTGACTATGAGAATGGATGGAGGGTGAATCATGTAGACATGACTGTAAGGATTTGGAGGATGGAGGTGCCAGTGTACAGAGAGGCTGGGACACTTTGGTTTCCACTGACCTTGCCTGTGTTCTAAGCTCAGCCCGCTTCCTCAATAGCCAGGAAGTACCTCTATTTCCCTAACAATTTCCTACTCATCTTTCCAAGCCCAGGCCAAATGCCACCACTTTCCTAAAGGATTTTTTTCTTCCATTCATCTGAATGCACAAGTATTTCCTGTGTGTACTCAAAACATGCTGCTTATATTCTGTGCACATATATGTGTGTCTGTCTCTCCCATTGGATTCTTTTAGGTGCCTTGCACTTTATGGGAGTCCAAGAAATATTTTTTTAATATAAATTTTAAATTATATAAATTTAGTTTATATAATTTAAAAATACATAAAATTTATATATAATTTTCCCTATGGTACTGGGGATTGAACCCAGAGACATTCTACCTCTGAGCTATACCCCCAGCCCTATTTGATTTTTTGTTTTGAAACAGGGTATCACTAAGTTGCAGAGTGCCTCATGAGGTCACCCTCCCAAGTACTGGGATTACAGGCATGCACCACTACCAAGTACTTGCCCAAGAAATATTTATTAAAAAAAAAAAAAAAAAAGGCACATACTGAGGGACTGAGGGCTTTTTTTTTTTTCTTTTGTACTCAGGGTTGAGCCCAGGGGCATTTTACCTCTGAGCTAAATCCCCAACTCTTTTTATTTTTTATTTTAATGGTGTACTGGGGATTGAACCCAGGGGCATTCTACCTTTGAGCTACACCCCCAGCCTAATTTTTTATTCTTTGTTTTGAAACAGTGTTTCACTAAGTTGCTGAGGCTGGTCTGGAACTCGAAATCTTCCCTTCTCAGCCTCCCCAGTACTGGGATTACAGGTGCAGGCACTGCGCCCAACACACACACGGAGTTTAAAGTTTGCTACACCTAAATATTTATGTGAGTGTTGAAGGTAGCCCCCAGTCCTAGATGTGTGAAAAAGTCAATTTACATTTCTATAAGTTGTATTCATTTCTCTTAGGGGGAAAGAAAATAAATAGTAGTGAGGGGTCTCTTTTACTTTCCTTTATGTGTCCACATGAAGTCTAGAGAGCTCCCACAGAGCCCTCTTACTCTCACTCTTCAATCTGCACAGCTCAAGGCTGAGTTGTTTCTTGTTTCTAGCTATTGCCCTGGGCCTCTCAGTTCAAGGGAACTCTGTTGGCTGCCCTGAGGCTCAGACTCCAGCACAGCCAGCCCCACTCTGGGCTGTGCTGCTTTTGGGTCTCCTAATGGGTACAAATGTATTCTACCCTCAGCTTCCCCAGACCTGTTGGCAGTTTCTGTTATCATTTTGCACCCCCACCCCAAGGAGGCAGAAAGGTACATGAGTGTGTGTGTGTGTGTGTGTGTGTGTGTGTGTGTGAGAGAGAGAGAGAGAGAGAGAGAGAGAGAGAGAGAGAGAGAGAGAGAGAGAGAGACAGGAAGATTGCAGGTTTGAGGACAGCCTCAGTAATTTAGTGAGATGCTTAGAAACTTAGTGAGACCCTGTTTTCAAATAAAAAATAAAAAGGGCTGGG
>PVLC010035760.1:0-16157 GCA_004027655.1 Graphiurus murinus | reverse complement strand
CAGAAGGTATTGCTTTATCATTATGAAGTTATTTTTCAGTTCAGTTCTTGACTGGTAACTTCACTTTCTTAATGCTACCCTTTTGTACAGTATTTCAGACTCTTGTGCATAATAAACATTTATAGACCAGCAACATGCATGAGTAATTAAGATGGAGTCCTAGGAAAAGCAGTCTTCAGAAGTAAAATATGTAAAAAAATTTTTTTCAGCAAATAGAAAGTGTGGACAGATATGATAATGTTTTCTTCTATGATGATTAAGAAAATAATTCCAAAATCATGACTCCCCTCTTTGAGTCCTATTATACTTCTCATTGGAGTGTGTGCTTAATATACACAAAGATCTGGGTTTGGTCCCCCAGCACCAAAAAAAAAAAAAAAAAAAGAATTAAGATTAGATAAGACTGCAGAAATTTTAAGCTATAATGCAGATAATAACAGATAGGACCACTGAATTGTTGCTGCTTCCCAACTTTTTTTTCCTGTTAAGGAAAGTAAGTTGAAACTTATCATTTGGAGCCATCTACCTCCAATCAGTGAGGCAGTAAATAAAATCTATCAGTAAGACATAATCAGCTTTTCCTTTGTTTGCTAGTGAAAACAAAGGGGAAAAATAAGTATTTTCATTGCTGAACAATGTAGGACATTTAAATTGTTGCAGTGATAAAAATGAATGTTTTAGAAATTAAGTATTGCAGCAGTTTGGCATCATAAATTTGTATTTAGGACTCCTTCAGCATTACCACATTCAAAATAAAGAAAATTAAAAAGGAATAGCCACTTTATGAAATAATAAATATAATATATCCATAAACAAGAAATAGAACAAAATCATAAAGCAGTAAGAATGAAGCTTGCTCAACTGCTGAGTTCCATGTCAGGAAGGAAGATATTTGTAATTTTTCTTTCTTTCTTTTTTTTATGGAACTGAAGATTGAACCTAGGGGCATTCTACCTCAAAGCTACACCTCCAGCCCTATTTTTTATTCTTTATTTTGAAACAAGTTCTCACTAAGTTGCAGAGGGTCTCACTAAGTAGCTGAGGTTGGCTAGGAACCTGTGATCCTCCTGTGTCAGTTTCCCAAATGCTGGGATTATAAGCGTGCAGCACCATACCCGGCAAGACATTTGTATTCTAGACTATAATAGAGACTAACAGTACCATACACAAAACAGGAACTAGGACCCACATTCTCTACTTGGAACTACATCTTCTCAGCTCAACAAAGGAGTCTATAAATATACTGTTACAATTTCTCCCCTGAGGTGGTGGCTTATAAGTATCTGTATTCAATGAGGCCAAACAGTAGACATAGACTCCCAACCAAGACCTGAATCTACCATTCACTCTACTACATCAAGAACATCACCCAGGAGCTGGGTGTGGTGGTGCACCCTTGTTATCCCAGCATTCAGGAGGCTGAGACGGAAGGATCCCGCTTCGCGGCCAGCCTCAGCTACCTAGTGAGGCACTCCACAACTTAGTGAGACCCTGTTTCAAAATAGGGCTGGGAGTATAGCTCAGAGGTAGAATGCCCCTGAGTTCAATCTCAAGTACCGCAAAAAAAAAAACCATCACCCAGGAAAGAGCCTCAGCCAGGCATGGTGGCACACACCTGTAATCCCCACTAGTTGGAAGGTTGAGACAGGAGGATCACTAGTTCGAAGACAGCCTTAGTAATGTAGCAAGACTCTCAGTAACCTAGCGAGACCCTGTTTTAAAACAAAAATTTTAAAAAGGGTTAGGGGTGTAGCCTAAAGGGTTAGATAGAATGCCTCTGGGTTCAATCTCCAATACCAAAAAAAAAAAAAAAGAGAAAAAAAGAGCCTCAAAACAGCACTTTACATCTTTAAGTCCAGGGGCCAGTACAGGGAATAATAATTAACTATTCCACAGGAAGAAAGGGTTAAGGCATTGAGAAGAGGGAAGAAATTAAAATCTCCCAGTCATGAAAAAAAAAATGTATACAACAAAATTCTACTATGCATGAGAACGCCAATAAAAGGAACAACTGAGAAATGAATTCACTCCAAAAGATGAAAAAAAAAAACACCAGAAATCTGAAAATGACATAAGTATATTTAGAATACTCAAAAGATCAAGGAAGGAATTAGAAAAACAATAAGATATTATAAAACAAAAATAAAAACAAATGAAAAGATGAGGTAATGGGGAAAAAAGAATTTTAGAAATAAAAATATAGTATTTAAAATATATTCATTTGATAGAATAACCTCTAAACTGGACATGATCAAAGACAGAATGAGTTGAAAATAATTAAGAGGAAGTCACTAATAATATGGTACAAACAATAAAGAATACAAAGGGAACATTTGAATATAGAATATAGAATAAAAGGCTTTACCATTCATCTAGTAGGAGTTTCTCAAGAAGAAGTGAAAAGAGGGTAGAAAACCAATACTCCAAAATACAATAGCTAAAACTTTTCCAGGAGCAAAGATTCAGACTAAGAATATTACTAAGTACCACACTTGAAAATTATAGTTTTACCTAGAGAAAAACATATGAAACATAACACTCAGAACAAAGAGAAGATCATAAAAACTTCTAAAGTAAGATATAATTTTTCTACAATGGAAAGACTAACTGATGGCTTATCATCAGCAACAAGAGATGGCAAAAGTCAATATATTGATATCTCCAAAGTTCTAGAAATAATTGTCAATCTAGAATTGACATTACCATTCCATACCCAGCTAGAGTATAAAATACAAAGGGAAATGCAAAGATGTTTCCATGCAAGCAAAGATTGCTTATTTACGTTGCTGAGAAAAGCCCTAAATGATATAACTCAACATAAAGTAAAATGAACTCAAAGGGTAGAAGTAAGATTAAGAAACAATAGTGATCACAGATATGGTAAAAATGCATCGCTAAGCTTAATTGCTTAATGTTTATTTTAAAAACTTCTGGATATTTCCTTAAAATGATGGGAATTAAAGTTCTAGGTGGAAGGAATAAGGAATATATATATATATATATATATATATATATATATATATATATTTTTTTTTTTTTTTTTTTTTTTTTTGGTACTGGGGATTGAACTCAGGGGTATTCTACCTCCGAGCTGTACCCCCAGCCCTATTTTTTATTCTTTATTTTGAAACCGAGTCTCACTAAATTGACAGAGTACCTCACTAGGTAGCTGAGGCTGGCCGTGAACCCAGATCTTCCGGTCTCAGCCTCCCGAATGCTGGGATTACAAGCATGCGCCACCACGCCCGGCGGAATATATACTGTATGTTCAGTAAATGGCTAATCCATGCTAAAATCCTTTCCAAGAAGTATAGTTACTGAATTAATTTTATTTTGATAGAAAATAAAAGGCAATTATTTTTTTTTAGACTTCTGGCTTTAAAATCATAGGATAAAAAGGATTTCTCCTTCTTTTCTTGAATATTACCCAAAATCAACTAGGAGAATGCAAATTCTATCTCTGATCTAGCTCTAATTAGACTTCTATATGTGGGGAAGGCAGTAAAGATCAAAGTAGATCTCAAGGTAGAACTACCATATCTATAGTCTCTGACAAAGCCTAAAGCCTACAGAATGAAGTGACCCAAAGTGTATGCCAGTAATTGTCTTTGGAACAGTGGGGCAGATGCCAGGAAATCTCTGTGAGTTTGATAAACCTGGAATGTCATGAAGCCTGGACAAGCAAGGAAAAAATGGCTGAACAAGGAATCACATAGTCAAAGCCATTTTTGTAGGTATCATCTGTTGATAGGGTAAGATGGAGGAAAGCGACTGAATTCTAAGCATCTCTGTGGGATGCATACTGTTTTAGAAGGTTAAGTCTCCAGAGGCCTCTGTCACATACCCAGCCCTGCAAGATGACGAGAATACCTACTGCCTGCTAGCCTAGACTGTGGTCTTCATCCTTCCCTGGTAACGTGAATCTCCTGTGAATACTGTTCAGAAAGTGATTACCTTAGTTTTCAAATGAATGGTAATCTCAATAGAACTAGCATGGGTGGTTATATCACTTACTAAGTGTATGTCCTTGGGCATAAAACATGGTATTTGTTTTTATAAAATAGGATAATAGTTCCTCCCATATAGAGCTGTAGGTAGGATTAAATAACACAATATATATAAAATACTAGACATACTACCTATCACATGGTAGGAAGTCAGTAAATATTTCCTAATCAACAAAAACTAGCCAGGCAGAATTCCCGGGGCTGAGCACTCACTTGCTTTCCTTTTCCTCTTCCTCTCTGGAGAGTACATTAAGGACACAGTAGCAAGGATGCTTGAGTTCAAATCCCACCTCTTTCACCTGCCAACCTATGATTGCAGCCAAATTTTTTCTATGGCTCTCAGCCCATTTTTAAATTTGTAAAATGATACCTACTTGAGGCTGTTTTGAGGATTGAGTCAATTCTTAAAGATGACTTTGAACAGTGCCTCTCATGGAGTAAATATTCAGTATAAATTAGCTATTAGTGTTTTTATTTTTCAAGAACAAGTTATACCATAGATAGGATTACCATACTTACTAGGTTTTCAGGGACAGTCATCTTCTCAGGAAATGTGATTCTGTAAACATAGAACCAAAGATTGACTGAAATTTGTTTGCAGGACATAGGGCATAATGCTCAATCATGCATTCTAAATTCTGGTTTGGCAAATATAGGACACTATATCTAGAGATAATGATTCAAATTCTCTTCTGCCTATGGTTATTTTTTTTTATTATATTAACATCATTTGCTGTGTTAATTGGTTATGTGCTGTAACAGCCAGTTATGATAACTAATTAATTATGATCCTAGAGGAGAGGCACATAAACTGCAGGAATTGGGCCAAATCCAGCCTGTTTCTATAAATAAAGTTTTATTGGACCACAACCACACCCATTCATTTACATATTGCCAATCACAAGTTTCATGTTACAATACCATTGCATCAGAGACACTATGGCTCACAAAACCCAAAAACATTTGGCATTTGAACCTTTACAGAAGTTTGCTGACCCCTACCCTAAAGACTTCAAGTCAGTCTTTAATCAGAAGTAGCATTTTGGGGGATACATTTATTAAGGAGTTTTAGTATACTTTGAAAAAGTAAAGAGTAACATAATTAGAAAAAAGTTGATCATGATATGGTTCCAGTCCCCGAAGATGTTTTTTGTGATTACATAAAAGCTATTAACCTACAAGAAGATGGTGTGGAATTTTGCTCCTTTCTTAGTGTGGGAAATGTCAGATTTAGGACTGCTTGCTGCTGATCTTTTTGTTAAGGGATTCTGTCAAGGCCAATATGTCTAAAATTAGAGAACCGAGCAGAAGGAGGGCAGACAGGGACAGACAATGCAACTTTCACTGATAATGACAGAACTCAGCTCCCTGTGGATTTGCCTGGCCAGTTTCCCATTTGGGAGATCTTTGTAAAGTTTTCAGTCTTCATTTTCAAGGTCTGTTGGATTTTGGATGAGCTAGGCTATTTCTTTTCTTATATATATTTTTGTTTGTTTCTTCGTTTGTTTAGTTTTTTATTATTTTTAGCCTGATTGACTTTTTCATCTCCACATGAATAAAAAGTAGCAGGAATTAAATACAAGAGGGCAGTTGTCCATTCATATAGGTGTTTATGCTCAAATGTGTTTACTCCTTCTCAGTACGTTGCTAAAAGGATTTAGACAGCAGGTACTTGGAAGAACCCTTAACTATACTGACCATTTAAAATAAAAATGTCTACATTTCTTCAATTCCATAGCTATAGACCAAAAAATATATATATATACTTATGCTCATTCAAAAGCCAGTGAAGCTCTCAGTTAGGAAATAATCCAGACCTTTGACCGGAATTCAACAAGAAGGAAAAGATACTTTTTGGTTGCCAAACCCCAAGAGATCATTAGTTGTTCTTTGCTTGTAGTTACTATTTCTAGCCACCCACAGCTCGGCAGTGCATCTTAACACACTCCCTAGAGATAACTCAGACATTCTTACAGACGTGATTTACTATGGGAAAGTCAAAGATAAAGATGCTTATATACAGCTAGTCATATTAGAGCAGTACCCCAGAACTTTTGGATTAACCCTAGTATTCTAAGCCCTACAGATTTGTTGGCCTTCTTATTTACATTTTAAAAAGACAGGTTCTTTCCTAGCCCTTGTGAAAATGAGCTCAAGTCCCTGAGTCACAGAGTTCTAGCTGACTGTAGTGTGAGGTGTTCTACATGTATTCATTCTCATTTCCAGTCCTGAGATCTGAGAGTTCCTCCTGAAGCCACAAATAACAAAATACTTTGCTGACTCTTTTTTTTTTTTTTTGCTTGCTTTTGACCAAGGCCCTTAATACACAGATATCTACAGGAAGATGGTATTGCATGACTATGAAACCTGAGAGTGTATTTAGGTGACAATGATATTTCAGATTTCAAATAATATACATACCTTTTCTGAATTTAAACAGAGAAAGATAGACACCACTAGCTTCTTATCAGAGTAGAATTTGCATATTTTTATGGAAATAACTGGTGGGCCCTCAAGTTTGCATAGTTCTCAAACCACTTTTTAATCTTTAAAAATACTAAATTTTCACATCTTTTACAGAGCTTAGGAATTTTCCCTATTTTTTTCCATCTTCCCTGTTGTTTTCACCCCTTGTTTTAGATCATTTGTGTCAAGTTACATTTATTCAAAATAAGCAAAGCATTCAATTACCTAAAGGGGGGGGGGGGTTACAGTGCCACATATATCCTGTAACCTCTAATAATTATGTCTGGATCAGCTAACATAAGAATTAAAATATGCTTGTTCTCAATGTCTTTTAGTTCACAAAAGGAAATGATTACTACATTTTGTCAAACTAATGCCAATATGATGATATGTTAAAACATTCAGCTTGCAGCTGTGAGTTAGTAAGCCATATAAGGTAAGGCTTTAATTATAGCTCCATCCTGCAGAAAAAAAAAGAAAAAGCTTAATTAGACTCATGTAAGATTTTACTTGAAGCAAAAAATTTTTCCTGAAGACTTAAAAATTAAGAAAAGGAATACCATATCATTTCCCATTTATCTTTTTGTTTTGTTTTGTTGACCTCTAGGCATCTTTTCATCTTGCTTTGTCCCTATTATAAGAACTTACAAAAGAAAAACTTATCAACTAATAGTTACCCTTTAACTGGTTTTGATTACTTTTTGCTTTTGAATTGTGAATTTCAAATGTTATTCATCTTTACTATTTTGACCAGGTCTTGGGTACAAAATAAATATTTTATACTTACAAAATCTGTTTCTGTACCAAAATGAGAAGTTAGAGTATTAAAGGCATATTACAAATCATCTTATTAAAAATCATTAAGTGCCATAGTGTATGACTTTATAGACACTTAACGGTATTACTCACTAACAAGTATTAGTGCTGGCTTTCTTGAGTGTCAGAGAAGAGAGTGAAGTGACAACTATTGACCCCTTCATCCCTGATGCTGCTTCTAGTCCCCCTAAAAGCATATGACCGCAATGTAGTCACACTTGTATAATATGGTATTTTTACTTTATTTCCATATTTTTAATAAGAAAAGAAATGGAAAATCATGTCTGTACACACCTTGTAGACGAGAGAAAATGGCACTATAAATAATGTTACTAAGAGTATCTACAATTGTAAGTCCAAAGCAGAAAATGACATACTTATATTAGTAAATAAGTAAAGTCTATGTTTTTATTTTTATTTTATTTTATTTGGGACTTGAACTTAGAGCATCATGCATGCTAGACATTTCTCTGTCATTGAGCTATACTCCCAGCTCTTAGGTTTTATATTTTAAACCATAAATTAGGTTTGTTAATGCTTATTTTCCAATAGCACCTACTTTTTCATCTCCTTAAAGAGATGTAGGAAAAGTAAAAATTCTAAAAAACAAAATTTATTTTTAAATTAGATAATCTAAATATTTTTTAAAGATTTAAGCAGCTAATTTTGTTCATTGCACGTTTGTAGGATGCATTTATCAGTTCCACCCTCCCCACCCCCATACACAAAAATGATATCACTGATTCTGTCTGCTCTGTATAAATAAAACATCTTCAAGAGGGTCTTCTAAATCTGGATACTCTCTCCACAGTATGCTGAAATTGTGAACATCACCCCTTTTATTGGTCAGAACACCTGGATATGTTGCAATAGCAATCAGACCTCACAATCTCAGTGCCTTAACAAATAAAACAGTATTCTCACCCCAGTAAGGCCTGTGACTCCAGTGCTTCTCTAGGGCCACAGCTCAGTTGTGACTCAAGGATCCAATGTGCTTATATCTTTGTTGTTCCACTATCTCAACATATGCCTTCAGAGTCAAATTCTAGAAAGCTGGAGGACTGCCTGGGGGCTTCTGCTTATAGCCCACTGCCCTTATCACCAATCTAATTGCCAGGAAGGTTTGAAAATATATGCTTCAAAACATATATTCAGGAAGAAGAAAACTGAAACACAATTTTGTGGACACCCAGCATTATTTCTGCCCTGGACTTTTTTAAATTCTTAATTTCAAATCATGTATCATGAAATTGATCTCATCTCTTTAGAAATCTATGGCACATTGTCTGCAAACAAGTTGTCTTTAACAAGCCCTTCTCCCTTAGTGTCCCTGAAAACTCTGCTTTTTCATTCCCATTTTTATCATTCTAGATCAGGCCCTTCTTATTTGCAACAGACTAATCATTGTTCACCTCACTTCCTCTCATTATTTCTCCCCACCCCCAAACAGATAATTGTCTCTTTTTCAACACCCTGTGGCCTCTCCACTTTATAAATTTCAAGGAGCATTAGTGTCGATATTACTTAAGTGGTGTAAGAATTACCTACTTTAAAAATATGAGGATTATTCATTCTATAATATAAAGGATTCTTCTCACAAATGGTAAATGGTCTATAATCTCACTAAAGAATTGCCTACTTCAAAAGTATGAGGATTATTCATTCCATAATATATAAGGATTCTTCCCACAAATTGTAAATGGTTTAAAATCTCACTTGGGAAATCCAGTAAATAAAATATGAAATATGTTTAAATAAAAAACTTTATTTGATTCTGTTAATATTTTTTTCCAGTACTGAGGATTGCACTCAGGGGTACTCTACACTAAGCTCCATCCTCAGCCCTTTTTATTTTGTATTTTGAGACAGTCTCCCTAGGTTACTAAGGCTGGCCTCAAATTTAAGATTCTTTTGTCTCAGCCTCCAGATTCACTGTTATTACAGACATGTGCCATCGTGCCCAGATGATTCTGTTAACTTTTTAACCTTTAAGTTGGCTAGGGTTGGAATATACTAAAAGTTCTTTCTTCTAAATTGAGTTTTCAGTGCTTAATCCCTTTTTGTAAAAGGGTGGTATTTAAATAGGAGGTGCAAAAAACACGCCTTCCTTCATTTTCCAAATGGAATAAACACAGGAAGGAGCAAAATCTGTTTTGGTTTTCACTCACTTTGTGTGTCATCTTTTTCTCACCAGAACCGTAACAACAGCTTTAGAAACAGTACTGTTTCTACTGAAAAGAATTTTTCCATATTCATCAAATAATCCTGAACTTGATGTATTTTGTACATAATTATATCTTCAATGGAATAAAAAAGTCCCTGACAATTAAGAAAAATGCTATCAAACTGCAATTTTATTTCACCATGTCTTCTAGAATTTGAGCTTTTCCATGTACTAATTAGAATAGCACATTCCAAGATGAATGCTAATGAAAATGAGTATTTAGACATGAATAGTAAACTCATCACATCTTTATAAAACCAAACTGTCTTTCATTCTTTATCAATTTACAATCCATTGAACAAGTATCTGTTGAACATCTACTAAATGATAGCCATTGATGCTGAAAAACGAAAGGGCATATCCTGTAATCCAGAAGCCCCTCATTAGATGAGGTGCGCCAACAAGTAGACCAGTTTTGGCGCGTTATGATAAACAGTTCCATTAGAGAAATGTAAAGGGTACTCCAGGAGGATAGGCAGGATATCTCACTCAGCCTCAGGGAATCAGAACCATTTCTAGAAGAGCTATGGCTTAGGTTATCAAGCTGATGAAAAGAGTAACTATAGCATAATGAGGCTGGGAGGGATGAAAATCCACTTTGGGTACTTTGACCCACCTCACAAGGTGTGCCATGGAAATTCTCAGAGTACAAAAAAGAATAGTGATTTGGGAATAAACTGTTCTCGGTCAAATCAAGATATTATCACTAACTGGCAGTATATTGGGTGACAAGTTCTGCATTTCACCAGTTTTAAGAGGGAAATAATAGTATCCTAAAGAGTAGCCATTAGGATAAATAGAACAATGCAAAGCATTTAGCATAGTTTACGGTATATAATGGGCATCAGCAAACCATAGTTTCTAATAATAATAGCACAGATGGAGATGGGTTGAATGTGTAACTTTGATAATAGATATCCAGGTCTATCATTGGTTGGACATTCCTTCCTTCAATTTGTATATTGCCTTTTCAACAAATGATGTTGATAAAACTAGATATCCATATGTAAAAGAATGGAAATTAGACCCCACTCTCTCATCCTGCAAAAGAATTAGCTCACAGTTGATAAAGACCTAGAAATTAGACCAGAAACTTTGCAATTATTAGAAGAAACCATAAGAGTAACTCTCTAACATATAGGCACCAATAGAGACTTCCTCAGTAAGACCCCTAAAACTCAGAAAATAAAACTGAGAATAAATGGAATGGCATTAACTTGAAAAGCTTCTGTGGATCAAAGGGAACCATCAAGTCTGAAGAGATAGCCTATAGAATGGGGCAAAAAAATCTTTGCCCTACTCCTCTGACATAGGACTAATATCTAGAATATACAAAAAACATAAAAACAATACTAAAAATAACCCAATCAAGCCAGGCATGGTGGCATACACTTGTAATCCCAGTACATGGGAGGCTGAGACAGGAAGATTGCAGGTTCACAGCTAGCCTCAGCAACTTAGTGAGGTCCTCCATAACTTAGTGAAACTCTGTTTCCAAGTAAAACATAATATAGAACTGGGAGTATCGCTCAGAGGTAGAACACCCCTGCATTCAATCCCTAGTACCACAAAAAAAATTTAAAAATAACCCAATTAAAAATGGACAATTGAAACGGGGCATGGTGGCATATGCCTGTTATCTCAGTACATGGGAGACTGCGACAGGAGGATTGCAGGTTCAAGGACAGCTTCAACAATGTCGCCAGAGTCAGGAACCTAGTGAGACCCTGTTTCAATAAAATAGGGATAGGAGTATAGCTTGGAGGTAGAATGTCCCTGGGTTTGATCCCCAGTACTACAAAAAAAAAAAGGCAATTGAACTGAATAGACATTTCACAAAAGAAGAAAAACAAATGGCCAATAAATATGTGAAAAAATGTTCAACATAATTAGCAATCAGGGAGATGCAAATCAAAACTATACTGAGATTCTATCCAACCTCAGTTAGAATGGCAATCATCAATAATACAAATAATAATAAATGCTGATGAAGATGTGGGGAAATAGGAACTCTTATACATTGTTGGTGGGACTGCAAATTAATACAACCACTAAGTAGATCAGCGTGGAGGTTCCTCAAAAGCCTAGGAATGAAACTACCAAATGGCCCAGCTATACCACTCTGTGCTATCTTTCCAAATAATTAAAGTCAGAATACTATAATGACACATGCATATCTGTGTTTATAACAGCAGAATGCACAATAGCCAAATTATGGAACCAACCTAAGTGTCTGTCACCAGATGAATTGATAACAAAAATATGGCTTATGTACACAATGGGATTTTAGTCAGTCATAAAACAAACAAAAGTATGTCATTTTCAGGAAAATATATGAAATTAGAGATTATGCTAAGTGAGATCAACCAGTTTCAGAAAGTCAAGGGTCAAATGTTTTCTCTCATATGTGGAAACTAGAGAGAAAATAGGAAACATACGGGAATTTTGATAATTGAGGAGAGTGAGTAGTAGAATAGTGGAACGAATAGAGGGAGGAAGGTGGGGAGAGGAAAAGGAAGAACTGATGAAAGAAATTATTCGTATTATGCTGTGCCCATGTGTGAAAGTATCACTACCGATCTCACGATTATGTATGGGGAGGGGAAGGGAGTGAAGTAGGATCTAAAGGGAAACACACCGAGACCGATGAACATGTTTGTTTGTATCACATTGAACCTCACTATGATGTATAATTACAATGCACCAATAAAAGTATAAAAAAAGAAGATGCCTGTGTTTAAAATAGTGCAGTGTAGATTAACTCCCCTATGTTAATTAATAGTAATTTGATTCCATTGATGATAATTGTAGTGGATTTTAATGACCAGTGGCAGGAATTTTCACAGCATCCTTCTTAGGAAGTAAAATGTGTCACAGGAATTCATTAGTAATCAAACAAAATACATTAAGACCACAGAATGACTAATGAATACTCACAAAACCCATTGGGATTTCATAGTAATTGCAGAATTGGCAAGTGTGATTCCAGAGAGATGGTAAAAATCCTCCCTACAACTATCAACCTGGACAGAAATTGGACTTGACATTTGTTAGCATAGCCAATTATTCATCATCATATGCCCAATCTGTCAATGAGGTGAGAGTCTCAGTTTTGCATTCACCAAATTAAAATAGGAAATTAAATGATTCTCAAGTTCATGTGAGTGCCAGCATGGGAAACGTCAGAAAAAGAAACTGACATTCAGTGAAGTATGTGCTGCATTCTTTGCCCTTGATGACAACATCTGAAGTATAATTGACCTGAACTTTAAATTTTTCAGTTGCCAGCATCAAAAGGAAACAGGCCAAGGCTGTAGGCTGCCTTGATTCTCATTATTCTTCTAAATAATAGGATTTAACTACAGCAATAATGACCTAGCCTGGTAATAAGGTAACCTTGGTAACTGTAATAGAAGATTTCTCATATTATAATCAGCATATTTCACCTGAAATATAGTATCAGGGTTATCTGTTTTCTGTGGGAGTTCGTCTGTCTCATTTCTTCTTTAAGTTAAGAAGTTTCTTGTGCATAGTTTGATGCCAACCACATTGTCAGTTTAAGGACTGAACTCTCAGATAGAAAACCATTTAGTAATTGAAAGTTTTCTTCACACATTTTAGACCACACTGATTGGCCATGAAAGATAGCCTTGGTAGTAAGTATACATGTTCTAGCAATGTCTCCTTTTTCTTGTTGGATTTTAAAATTATGAACTCAAAGCTAGGTAGTATCATATACTGAAATCACAAACCCATTATTTACATGCTCATGAGGGTGAGCTTCCCCAAAAAGGAAGGGTAACATTTTCCAAAGGGGAAAAAAAACATCTACTGGATTAAAAAAAAAAATCAGTTGCTAGATTCTTTGCTTTCACTGTTTATTTTTTCTTAAATTTTAGAGACTTTTCAAGCATAAGGCTTAAAGACCATGAGTGAAGTAAAATCCTTACTGTGCTCAAAGTGAGCAAACTTGGCTTCTCAGCCAGCTGTACCATTACCTGGGGAGTGTCCTTGAGTGAATCCTTTTGCTTAACCCCTCTGGCTCATTTTTCTATAAGAAAAAACTTGATGATCCCTATGTTGCTTTCCCCTCTAAAGCAATGGGAATGTTTGCTCGTTTGACTTGCAGAAGTCATGCATAATTTTCAAAGAACTTCATCACTTCATAACAATACATTGGGATGTACTTAAGTTATTTTGAAGTAAATTTCTCTAAGAACTTGTTGGAGCTGGACACATCCTAAATGTTATGTACAAATTTTCTTAAGTCAAAGAGCACAGTAAAACTGTTTTTGCTTGTTATAGAAGACATTCAGTCTCAGTCCTCCTTCTTTACTCCTAAGAGCCTGAAACAACTTAAAGATCTATTGTCTTGTTTCCATTCATTTAATTCCCCATCCCATGTTAATGAATTAGCCTTGGTATACTCTTTCTCCTTGGTGGGCACTTTTTTATATATTTTACCTCTTCTATTTTTCCTATTTTAAAAATTTTGTTCATTTTCATACATGAGCACCTACTATATGCTGGGCGTGATGTATGGTCATAATACTCTGCTTGGCACCAATTTTACAAGTATAGTGAGACACAAGGAAATTAAAGAAACTCATGTTTAATTGACTAAGCAGACACTTAAACTAATAATTACAATACAATATATGAAGCATAGTAGTAAAGGCATAAGTAAACTGCTAAGGACACATGGAAGAGGAAGCACAACTTTCTTTTTAGGTTTTGATGAAGTCCAATTTTTTTTTCTTTTGTTGCTTGTGCTTTAGTTTATGTCTCCGAAATCATTGCCTAAATGTCAAGAAGATTTTCACATTATATTCTCTAGTTTCACCCATTTTCCTGCAAATTACATAATTTTGTTCTTCTTTATGGCTAGTAAAATTTTAGTGTGTGTGTGTGTGTGTGTGTGTGTGTGTGTGTGTGTGTGTCGAAATTTTGTTATCCATTCCTCTATTGACTGATGCCTGGGTTAATTCCATAATTTGGCTATTGTGAATTGTGCTGTTATAAACATGGATATGTATGTATCACTATAGTATTCTAATTTTAATTCTTTGGAAGAGTGGTATAGCTGGGTCATATGGTGGTTTCATTCCTAGTCTTTTGAGTAACCTCCACACTGAACTCCATAGGAGTTGTACTAATTTATACTTCCACCCACCAATAATGTATTTTCCCACATCCTTATTGGCATTTATTATTGTTTGTATCCTTGATAATTATTATTCTAATTGGGATTAGATGGAATATCAATGTAGTTTTGATATGCATTTCCCTGATTGCTAATGGTGTTGAACTTTTTTCTCATATATTTACTGGCCATTTGTATTTTTTCTTTCTGTTTAATTGGGTTACTTGTTTATTTGGTGTTCTTAGTTTTTTGGGTTTTTTTTTTTTGTGTGTGTGTGTGTGTGTGTGTACTTGTTCATCTTGTTTTGTTTTGTTTTTTTTTTTTTTTTTTTTTTTTTTTTTTTTTTTTTTTTTTTTTTTTTTTTTTTTTTTTTTTTTTTTTTTTTTTTTTTTTAGTTCTTTATATGTTCTAAATACTAGTCCTCTATCTGAAAAGTGACTGGCAAAGATTTTCTTCCAATCTGTAGGCTCTCTTTCCAGACTCTTGATGGTTTCTTTTGCTGCACAGAAAGAAGCTTTTTAATTTGACAGCATCCTATTTATTAATTCTCAGTTTTACTTCCTGAGCTTTGAGGTCTTATTGAGAAAGTCTCTACAAGTACGTATATATTGAAGAATTGGTCCTATATTTTCTAGTAACTGCAAAATTTCTGGTCTAATTTCTAGGCCTTTGATCCATCTTGAGTTGAATTTTATGCAGGGTGAGAGATAGGGATCTAATTTCAATCTTCTACATATGAATATCCAGTTTTCCTAGCACTATTTGTTTAAAAAAAAATGCTGTCCCCCCCCCACACACACACACACACGTTTTTGGCTCCTTTGTGAAAAATCAACTGTCTATAAATATGAAGTTTTGTCTCTGTATCTTTTATTCTATTCCATTGGTTTATGTGTGCTAAATGAGATCAGCCAGTCTCAGAAAGTCATGTTTTCTCTCATATGTGGAAACTAGAAAGAAAACAGGAAACAAAAGTGACCTTAAATACTGTGGAAAAAAAGAATAGTAGAAGGGGGTTAGAGGAGAGACGTGGGAGGGGGAAATGACAATTGAGGAAGGAAACAGTTTACATAATACAATGCAATGTGAACGTATTACTACCTATATATGAAAGTAGTAACACTACCTCTATTTGAAGGAATTACTAATTTCATTAACATGTACAGGGAGGGAGGAGGCAGTGGGGTGGGATGCAGAAGGATATACACCAAGAGCTGTGTGTGTATATGTTTGTATCATGCTGATCCTTACTAAGATGTATAATTGCAATGCACTAGTAAAAGTATAAAAAGAGATTTTTGCCTATGTGTTCCTGTAAGAGTTTTAAATATTAGCTATTAGATTTGGGTCTTTGATCTAATTTAAGTTAAATTTGTATATTAAAATTCAAGGGTCCAACTTCATCCATTTGCATGTGGATATACAGATGTCCTAGTACCATTTGTTGAAAAAAAAATAGTTTTCCCTATTGAATTATCTCAGCACTCTTATTGCTGCCCCT
>PVLC010035759.1:0-16394 GCA_004027655.1 Graphiurus murinus | reverse complement strand
TTATTCTTTACTTTGAAACAGAGTCTCACTAAGTTGCAGAGAGCCTCACTAAGTAGCTAAGGCTGGCTGCGAACCTGGATCCTCTGGTCTCAGTCTCCCAAGTACTGGAATTACCAGTGTGCGCCACCATGCCTGGCCTATTTTCTTCTTGATAGGTTGGCTGAGAACCTGAGATTCTCCTGTCTCAGCCTTCCAAGTAATGGGATTACAAGAGTGTGCCACCACGCCTGGCTAATACAGCATTTCTTTATGGTGGGTAATGAAAATATTCCAAAATTGGTGATGATTGTCAATCTTGTGATTCACTAAATTAAAAAAATAATAAAATAAAAAATCACTGACTTGCACCCTTTAACAGTAAATTTTATGATATGTGAATTATACCTCAATAAAGCTATTATTTAAAAAAAGACTGCAGGCTGGGCATGGTGGTGCACATTTATAATCCCAGTACTTGGGAGGCTGAGACCAGAGGATCCAGGTTCACGGCCAGCCTTAGCTACTTAGTGAGGCCCTCCACAACCTAGTGAGACCTGTATCAAAATAAAGAATAAAAAATAGGACTGGGGATGTAGCTCGGAGGTAGAATGCCCCCTGGGTTCAATCCCTAGTATCACAAAAAGAAAACTATAAAAATAAGAAAAAATAAAAGTTAATGTGTGATAGCAATAAATAAGTAAATAAGACAATTCCTGTCATATATAGGCCACTAGAGCCTTCTGAGAAATATCATCATGTAAAGTCAGCTCTTTAGTTCTCCCCTCAGGAGAAGATCCTTTTGAGATTATATGAAAAGTGTCACATTTAATTACTTTATGAAAACAAGCTAATTTCGTCTTTTTTGCATGATACAAATGAAAGTATTTGGAGGGGCATTCTACCTCCAACCTATATCCCAGCCCTATTTTAGTCTTTATTTTGAAACAGGGACTCACTAAATTGCTGAGGGCCTCACTAAGTAGCTGAGGTTGACCGTGAACCTGCGATCCTTCTGTCTCAGCCTCCCAAATACTGTGATTATAGGCGTGTGCCACCATGTCTGGCTTTATTTTTATACTTTTATTGCTGCATTCTAATTATACAACACTTTGAGATTCAAAGTGAGATCTTCATACACGCACACATCATTTGGTCTATTTCCCTGCATATCCTCTTTATACCCCTGCCTCCCTCCCCATGGACTGTTTTTTTTTTTTTTTTTTTTTTTTTTGCGGTACTGGGGATTGAACTCAGGGGCATTCTACCTCCAAGCTATACCCCCAGCCCTATTTTTTATTCTTTATTTTGAAACCGGGTCTCACTAAGTTGCGGAGTGCCTCACTAGGCAGCTGAGGCTGGCCGCGAACCCGGATCCTCCGGTCTCAGCCTCCGGAATGCTGGGATTACAAGCGTGCGCCACCACGCCCGGCTTCCCATGGACTGTTTTAAGAAGACTTGGCTTACTTGAAGAATCCTGGCCTTTTCTTAACTACTCATTCACAGAACTGTGGATTATTAGAGACGTGAAGTATGTCAGAAACACTGGTCAACACCCTTCCTATATAAATGCAGGAACTAGAATTGCTTCTCCCAGCCTCTGTCAGTTATGACTGGGTAACACCCACTGCTCTCCCTCTAGTATCTAGGGAGTGGGGTTTTTTTTTGGGGGGGGGGGGGTAAGCTGGGGATTGAGCCCAGGGGCATACTACCTCCAAGCTACACTCCCAAACCTATTTTTTTTGAAATAGGGTCTCACAAGATTGATAAGAGTATCACTACTTGATGAGGTTGTCCTCAAATCTTCAATCCTCCTGACACAGCCTCCCAAGTACTGGGATTACAGGTGTGCATCACCATGCTCAGCTTAGGTAGTGTTTAAGTGCAGAGTTGTGGAATGAGATTTCTTTGAGACTGTACTTATTTGACCCAAAGGATACAGTACTACCTATTTCATAAAGTTGATACTATGAGAATTACATAAGAGAACTGTTTAGCATAGTACCTTGCACAAGAAGACATTGAAAATGTTGGTTTTTCACTTCTGCCCCACTGATACTTCTACTCTCTCAACCTTTAATGAGCACATAATATTGACAAGATGAACAATGGTCAAGATACTGCCTACTACGTGCACCTTGTAGAATTCCTAGCTAGGTAGCAAAACTCTCATAGATATGGCTGATCTGGTTACAAATATGACTTGCCAGACATAAGTAGACATTTTATCCTCCTTGTTAATAATGAACAGGAACCAAAAGGAAATTTAAGGTAGAAGAAAAAGATCAGGTACAAAGTTGTCACAGACAATGAGGATCACAGGACAAAAGTGAGTTCACAGAGCAAAGACCCACAAATAAGCTCCAAGCTCAAATTTTCTTTGGGCTTAGTACTACACAAGTCCCTTTGGGAATCTAGTCCACATGATATTCTGGTCAAAGCCAAAAAAGGAATAAATTTGAAAATGTCTTTTCTTTATTTTAAATATTCCTAAGATAAGATTCTATGTTGTACATAGGTAGATTTAACTTATACTTCTATCAAATATTCTTCATATCAAATACATAGGGATGCCATGGTAAATTTATAGGTTCAAAAATAGAATGGTGATCTAGGCGTGGTTGCGCACGCTAGTAATCCAGCATTCGGGAGGCTGAGACCGGAGGACCCGGGTGTGCGGCCAGCTTCAGCTACCTAGTGAGGCATTCCGCAACTTAGTGAGACCCTGTTTCAAAATAAAGAATAAAAAAATAGGGCTGGGGGTGTAGCTTGGAGGTAGAATGCCGCTGGGTTCAATCCCCAGTACCGCAAAAAAAAAAAAAAAAAGTACTTGTCTGGGTAAAAAATTACTACTGATAGGAGTCAATAATGACTCCTATCAAAGAAGGCTTGGCCCATAGGTTAAACTCATATAAGACATCTCATCAGTTATCCATATGTTTTCTTGAAGAAATATGAAAGTCAGTCATATTACAGCCAAGTACCACTAAGCCCAGATCAGATTAAAGTCTTTTAAAAAAAAAAAGGAAGTGTATCCAGGAGCATAATCCCAGCTACTAAGGAGGCTGAAGCAGGAGGATCAAAAGTTCCAGGCTAGCCTGAGCAACTAAGCAAGATCTTGTCTCAAAAATAAAAATGAAAAGGGCTAGCTCAGGAGTAGTACTTGCCTAGCATGTTTGAGGCCCTGGGTTAATCTCCAGCACTGCAAAATAAATAAATTAGTTTAATCAAAGTTTTAGAAGAGTCACAAAAAGTAAAAAATTGGACGCTCCCCCTAATATGCATAAGCTAGGGAGAAGTCATAAGAGGGACATTAGACAAAGAAGGAAAAATCTTAGAAGAGCAAAAGAAGGTGACTTAACTGAAGGTGATGCGGTGGGGGGAGGTAAACACCCTAATGCACGTGTTGTACTTTCACAAACATATCAAAGTCAATCACTAAACTGAACATGAGGAGGAGGAGGGAATGGGGTGGGAATTGGGGAAGGGTTAAAAGAGAGATGTATGTATGTATACCTCTGCCAGCATGTACCTAAAAAAGATGTATGACTACAATACACCAATAAAAATTAATAAAAAAAATAAATTTATAAAAAAATTTTAGCCGAGCGTGGTGACACACGCTTGTAATCCCAGCATTCGGGAGGCTGACACCGGAGAATCCGGGTTCGCGGCCAGCCTCAGCTACCTAGTGAGACACCGCAACTTAGTGAGACTTGATTTCAAAGTAAAGAATAAAAAATAGGGCTGGGGGTATAGCTCAGAGGTAGAACGCCCCTGAGTTCAATCCCCAGTACCAAAAAAAAAAAAAAAAAAAAATTTTAGAATATAAAAGAAAGGAAGTATGAAAGACATAAGCAAGTACAGGCTGTTATAGGAAAAATAAGAACTGTAACAGTTATAAGGGTTATCTGCCAGTTAAGATGATCATAATTATTTCACTGGTTATTAAAAACATACATATACATATTTTGATGTCAGATTATACACTATGTGTGTAGTTTCATATTCACATACAACATTTAAAGTTCACTTTTCTTTAAGGTCAACTTTTTACTTAATATTTATGTATTTTCTTACCTCTTGTGTTAATTTTGGTATGAACCTCAAGCTGGGGGTCACTTGAAACCATACAAGGCCACCAAGGATATGTTCCCACCTTGGACCAAACAAGATCGCCAACCTGGAACTTAACACCAGTGGACACTTCTGTTGTTGGAACAGAAGATTGTACTGGCTGAACCTATAGGAGAAGGTCACAAAACCTCATCAGAAGAAAAGTTTACTTTTTTATTTTTATATTTGTGGCACTGGGGATTGAACGCAGAGGCATTCTATCTCTGAGCTATACCCCCAGACCAATTTTATTTCTTATTTGGAAACAGTCTTGCTAGGTTGAAGAGAGTCTCACTGCTTGCTGAGGTTGTCCTAGAACCTGCAATCCTCTGATCTCAGCCTCCCAAGTCCTGGGATTACAGGCATGCGCCACCACACCTGGCTGAAAAATTTTAAAATAAGAAACCTCATGTTATGTATAAAAAGTACATTAAGGCAGGGTGTGGTGGCACATGCTTGTAATCTCAGCATTTGGGAGGCTGAGACTGGAAGATCCGGGTTCTTGGCCAACCTCAGCTACCTAGTAAGGCACTCCACAACTTAATGAGACCCTGTTTCAAAATAAAGTATAAAAAGTAGGGCTGGGGGTATAGCTCGAAAGTAGAATGCCCCTGAGTTCAATCCCTAGTACCGCAAAAAAAAAAAAAAGTACATTAAAAATGCTAACAATGTAAATTTATCTTCAATTATACTTTTCTCTGATACCTGCTACCTATAACTACCAAAGGGAAAAAAAGAGAAATGAAAAAGTTAATAAGGCTTATCCCAAATATTGAAAATAGGAGGGATGGTTTCTGTTGCCAAATTATTATTATATTATTATTTTGTGTGTGTGTGTGTGTGTGTGTGTGTGTGTGTGTGGTACTAGGGATTGAACCCAGGGGCATTTTACCTCCAAGCTACACCTCCAGCCCTATTTTTTTTCTTTATTTTTAAACAGGGTCTCACTAAGTAGCTGAGGCTGGCTATGAACTTGTGATCCTCCTGTCTCAGCCTCCCAAGTACTGAAATTACAACCGTGTGCCACCATGCCTGGCTATTGCAAATTATTGATAGGGCATCTTCTTGAGAATTCATGTGATGAAAAAAAAAATTGGTCATACGGTTTTTGTCTTTTTGATACTGGGGATCGCACCCAGGTGTGTTCTACATTTGTTATTTTGAAACGGGGTCTAAGTTGCTGAGGGCCTCACTACATTGCTGAGGCTGCCCTTGTTCTACCCGCAATCCTCCTGTCTCAGCTGCCCAAGTACAGAGATTATAGGCATTCACCACCTCTCTCAGCTGGTCATAGTATTTAAAGGGAACATAATTCATTGAAAGTATCTACCTGTTCCGCCGGGCGTGGTGGCGCACGCTTGTAATCCCAGCATTCGGGAGGCTGAGACCGGAGGATCAGGGTTCGAGGCCAGCCTCAGCTATCTAGTGAGGCATTCCACAACTTAGTGAGACCCGGTTTCAAAATAAAGAATAAAAAAATAGGGCTGGGGGTGTAGCTCGGAGGTAGAACGCCCCTGAGTTCAATCCCTAGTACCGCAAAAAAAAAAAAAAAAAGAAAGTATCTACCTCTTAAACTAATTCCAACATTTATTTCAAGGTAATTTCTGAATATGTAGATATGGAACAAATAAGACACTGTGTTGCAAGCCAGGCGTGGTGGCGCACAGTGTAATCCCAGTACTTGGGAGGCTGAGACAGGAGGATAGCAGGTTCATGGCAAGCCTCAGCTATGTACTGAAGCCCTCCAAAACTTAGTGAGACCCTGTTTCAAAAATAAAGAATAAAAAATAGGGCCAGGGGTGTAGCTCGGAGGCAGAATGCCTCGTGTGTTGCAACAAAGCCACTTTGCTCTCACTTCTGGTCAGACAGTACTCAACAGAGCGACTCACCGGGGTGGTGTCTTTGAGCACTGACTCCTCTCTGGGCTTTTCTGTCGCTGTGTTCACCCGCTCATTTGGTCTCTAGGTAAAAGGTGTTGGGGAACAGAAGAAAACAGCAGTAAATCAAAGAACCGTGACATATAGAAATGAGTCAAAAAAACTAAATAGCAAAGAGAATAAAGAATATTTATTCTTTTTTTTTTAATTATTATTCTTTATTTTGAAACAGGGTCTCACTAAGTTTCCGAGGGCCTAAGTAGCTGAGGCTGGCCTCGAACCGCGATTCTCCTGTCTCAGCCTCCCAAGTACTGAGATTACGAGCTTGTGCCACCACACCCAGCTGCATTGTACTCTTTTTGGTACTGGGAATTGAACTCGGGGCATTCTACCTCCGAGCTATACCCCCAGCCCTATTTTTTATTCTTTATTTTGAAACCGAGTCTCACTAAGTTGCGGAGTGCCTCACTAGGTAGCTGAGGCTGGCCGCGAACCCGGATCCTTCGGTCTCAGCCTCCCAAATGCTGGGATTACAAGCGTGCGCCACCACGCCCGGCTGCATTGTACTCTTTACGGAATAAATGTTCTGCTGGATGTGATGGCTCACGCTTGCAATCCCAGTACTTGGGATGCTGAGACAGGAGAATCGTGGGTTTGCAGTCAGCCTCAGCTACTCAGTGAGCCCTCCACAACTTAGTGAGACCCTGTTTCAAAATAAAGAGTAAAAAATAGGTCTGGGGGTATAGCTCGGAGGTAGAATGCCCCTGACTTCAATCCCTAGTACCACAAAAAAAAATAATTAAAAAAAAATAATAATGATAATAATAAAAAATAAAGAGTACAATGTAAAGAACATGAACACAACTTATTCAGCACGTGATGCTATGCAATAGCATTAATTTTCCACTCCAAATCAGTACAAGTTAAAACATTCCTTTTTTACTTCATTAAAAACTTAATTACAAGCCGGGCGTGGTGGTGCACGCTTGTAATCCCAGCATTCGGGAGGCTGAGACCAGAGGATCCGGGTTCGCGACCAGCCTCAGCTATCTAGTGAGGCACTCTGCAACTTAGTGAGACTCTGTTTCAAAATAAAGAATAAAAAATAGGGCTGGGGGTATAGCTCGGAGGTAGAATGCCCCTGACTTCAATTCCCAGTACTGCAAAAAAACAAAAAAAAAACAAACAATTTCAGCCGGGTGTGGTGGTGTACGCTTGTAATCCCAGCATTTGGGAGGCTGAGACAGGAGGATCCCAGGGTTCTCGGCCAGCCTCAGCTGCTTAGTGAGGCCCTCCACAACTTCCAGGTATAGTGTTCCATGCCTACAATCTCTGTACTTTGGAGGCGGAGACTGGAGGATCCCAGCCTTAACAACTTAGCAAGGCCCTCCACAATGTAGTAAAACTCTGTTTCAAAATAAAATGAGGCTGGGGATGTACCTCAGAGGTAGAATGCCCCTGGGTTCAAACCCAGTATGACAATAAAACATAATTTCTAAATATTTTTTAAAAAACTATAAGTCTTTAATTTTCAGACTCCACCAAGCAAAACTACTTCTAACTGGGGTTTTGTGTTTTGTTTTCTTATGTTTTTCGTATTGTTTTTTACAAGGCAGAGGATCGAACCCAGGGCTTTGTGCGTGCTAGGCAAGCGCTCTGCCACTGAGCTAAATCCCCAACCCCGCAAAACTACTTCTAAAAAACATATATTAAAGCCAGGAACGAGCTGGGCGTGGTGGTGCACGTTTACAATCCCAGTACTTGGGAGGCTGAGCCTGGAGGATCTGAGTTCGTGGCCAGCCTCAGCTACTTAATGAGGCCCTCCGCAACCTAGTGAGACCCTGTTTCAAAATAAAGAATAAAAATGGGGCTGGGGGTATAGTTTGGAGGTAGAATGGCCTGAGTTCAATCCCCAGTACTGCAAAACAAAAAACAAAAAACAACACACACACAAAAAAACAAAACTCTAAAGCCAGAAATGATGGTACATGCCTGGAATCCCAGCTACTCTGCAGGCAGAGGCAGGAAGGTTGCAAGTTCAAAGCTAGCTTGGGCAACTTAGTTAGACCTTGTCTCAAAATTTTAAAAAAGTAGTTGGGGGATGTAGCTCAGTGGTAGAGCATCCTCAGGTTCAATCCCCAGTATCCCTTCCCCACACACACAAGTGTATATATATATATATATATATATATATTTTTTTTTTTTTTTTTTTTTTTTTGCGGTACCGGGGATTGAACTCAGGGGCGTTCTACCTTTGAGCTACACCCACAAGCCTATTTTTTACTCTTTATTTCGAAACCAAGTCTCACTAAGTTGCAGAGTGCCTCACTAGGTAGCTGAGGCTGGCCGCGAACCCGGATCCTCTGGTCTCAGCCTCCTGAATGCTGGGATTACAAGCGTGCGCCACCACGCCTGGCTTACAAGTGTATATTAAAAAAGCATTGAAGTCAGTGTGGTGACACACGCCTATAATTCCCGGTTTTTTTTTTTTTTTTTTGCGATACTGGGAATTGAACCCAGGGGCTATCTGCCTCTGAGCTGCAACCCCGGCCCTATTTTTATTTATCTTGAAACAGGGTCTCACCAAGTTGTGGAGGGCCTAAGTAGCTGGGGCTGGCCACAAACCTGCGATCCTCCTGTCTCAGCCTCCCAAGTACTGAGATTACAACTGTGTGCCACCATGCCCGGCTAATTCCAGGATTTGTGAGACTGAGACTGGAGGATCACAAGCTCAAAGCCAGCCTTAGCAATTTAGTGAGGCCTTCAGCAACTTAGTGAACCCTGTTTGAAAAACCAAAAACATAGGAGGCTAACACAGGAGGATCACAGATTTGAGGCCAGCTTCACGAACTAAGCAAGACCCTGTTTCAAAAACTGGAAAATAGCTGGGCATGGTGGCGCGCACTTGTAATCCCAGTACTTGGGAGGCTGAGACCAGAGGATCTGGGTTCGCAGCCAGCCTCATCCGCTTAGTGAGGCCCTCTGCAACTTAGTGAGACCCTGTTTCAAATAAAGAATAAAAAAATAGGGCTGGGAGCCGGGTATGGTGGCATACACTTGTAATCCTAGTACTTGGGAGGCTGAGACTGGAGGATCCAGGTTCACGGCCAGTCTCAGCTACTTAGTGAGGCCTTCCACAATTTAGTGAGACCCTGTTTCAAAATAAAAAATGAAAAATAGGACTGGGGTTGTAGCTCGGAGGTAGAATGCCCCTGGGTTCAGCCCCCAGTACGGGGGAAAAAAAAAAAAAATATATATATATATATATATATATATATAGGGTTGGGGTTGTAGCTCAGAGGAAGAATGTCCCTAGGTTCAATCCCTAGTACCACTAAAAAGAAAAGAAAGGTATAATACATATATATATATAAAGATATGCATACCAGTTCTACTTACAAAAGTAACAGACTAGAAACAATGTAGATGTCAAAAAATGTAGAATTAAGCCAGGCATAGTGGTGCATTCCTGTAATCCTAGTACTTGGAAGGTTGAGACAGAAGGACTACAGGTTGGACGACAGCCTCCCCAATGTAATGAGGCTCTTGGCCTCAAGACCTTGTTTCAAAACAAAATATAAAAAGGGCTGGAGGTGAGCTGGGCGTGGTCATGCACCTTTTTTTTTTTTGTGTGTGTGTGGTACTGTGGATTGAATTCAGAGGCATTCTATCTCCGAGCTATACCCCCAGTCCTATTTTTAATTCTTTATTTTGAAACCGGGTCTCACTAAGTTGCGGAGTGCCTCACTAGGTAGCTGAGGCTGGCCGAGAACCCGGATCCTCCGGTCTCAGCCTCCCGAATGCTGGGATTACAAGCGTGCGTGCACCACCACGCCCGGCTTCGTGCACCCTTTTAATCTCAGCATTTGGGAGGCTGAGACTGGAGGATCCGGGTTCACAGCCAGCCTCAGCTATTTAGTGAGGCTCTCCGCAACTTGGTGAGACCCTGTTTCAAACTAAAGAATAAAAAATAGGGCCGAGGGTGTAGCTGAGAGGTAGAATGCCCCTGGGTTGACTCCCCAGTACAAAAAAAAAAAAGATCATTTTGAAAGGGAGCAGGTTTGAAGCCAGCCTCAGCAACTTAGTAAGGATTTCAGAAACTCGGTGAGACCCTGTTTCCAAATAAAAAATAAAATGGGCCGGGGATGTAGTTTGGAGGTAGAATGATCCTGGGTTCAATCCCCAGCACCACACACACAAAAAACTAATAGTAATAATAAAGCATTTTAAAACTACTGTCCCTGTTTGCATATGTTCGTTCAGGAGCTTCATCTCAATTTATAGATATAACTTCAGCCTTTACCTTAGCTGTGGACTAAACAACAGCAGAGAACAGGGAGACCTGATCCGAACACCATAATATGAAAGCAAGGTACCCTCCACTGCGCTTTTTGTGTGTATGTGATACTGGGCATGGAACCTAGGAGCATTCTACCTCCAAGCTACACCTCCAGCCCTTCCTCCCTTCCTCTCTTCCTCCCTCCCTCCCTCCCTTCCTTCCTTCCTTCATTCACTCATTTATACTGAGAATAGAACCCAGGAGCATTCTACCTCCAATCTACATCCCAGCCCAATTTTACGCTTTTATTTTGAAAGAGGGTCTCACTAAGTTGCAGAGGGCCTCATTAAGTGCTGAGGCTGTCCGTGAACCTGTGATTCTCCTGTCTCAGCCTCCAAAGTACTGAGACTACAAGTGTACCACCACTTCTAGCTTTATTTTTAATTTTGAAACAGGGTCTGAGAGTGTGGCTGAGTTGCTGAGAATCTAACAACATTAATAAGGCTGGCTTCCAACCTGTGATACTCCTAAGTGAGCCTTATCAATGTAGTGAGACTTTCAACAATTTAGTGAGACATTGTTTCAAAATAAAGATATAGAGGTGTAGCTTAGAGGTAGAACCTCTCCCCCCTTCAATATCCAGTACCAATAAATAAATAAATAAAAGATTAATAATACAGATCAAATTGGACAGAATTTCAAGCCCTTAATAATATTAACTAGTCAGGCATGGTGGCGCATCCCTGTAATCCCAGTACTTGAGAGGCTGAAACAGGAGGATTGCAGATTTGCAGCCAGCCTCACCTACTTAGTGAGGCCCTCCTCAACTTAGTGAGACCCTGTTTCAAAATATAGAATAATAGGACTGGGGGTGTAGCTTGGAGATGTCCCTGTGTTCCATCCCTAGTACTGGGGGGGAAAAAATTGAAGTTGGGCATGGGGACGCACACCTGTAATCCTAATACTTGGGAGGCTGAGACAGGTGGGTTGCAGGTTCAAGGACAGACTCAGCAAATAGTAAGATTCTCAGCAACCTAGCAAGACCCTGTTTCAAAATAAAAGTAAAACAGGGCTTGGGGTGTAGTTTGGAGGTAGAATGCCTTGGAGTTCAATTCCCAGTACCAAAAATAAAAAATAAAATAGGGCTTGGGGTGTGAACACCCCTGAGTTCAATCCTCAGTATGATGATGATGATGATGATGATGATGATGATGATGATGATGATGATGATGATGATAAGCCAGGCGTGGTGGTACATCCTTGTAATCCCAGTACTTGGGAGGCTGGGACAGGAGGATCACAGGTTGGTGGCCAGCCTTAGCTACTTAGTGAGGCCCTCCACAACTTAGTGAAACCCTATTTCAAAATAAAGAATAAAAATAGGACTGCGGTATAGCTCGGAGGTAGAATGCCCCTGGGTTCAATCCCCAGTATCGCAAAAAAAAAATTAAAATAATAATAATAATTTAAAGCAAAATTATATTCTCTAAATGAACAAAATACTAATGTCAATATTAAATTTGGAAAAAATTCAAGGAAATAAATTGTGTATTTTTCTTTTGCTTTCTGAATAATGGTTAAAAAAAAAAAAAAGAATATGTACAAAACAACATTCTGCATCTGAACTTTTTTTGTTGTTTCTACCTCCAAGCTATACCCTCAGGCCGATTTTATTGCTGATTTGGAAACAAGGTCTCAGTAGGTTGCTGAGAGCCTCACTAAGTTGCTGAGGCTGGCTTTGTACCTGCAATTCTCTGTCAGCCTTCCAAGTACTGGGATTACAGATATGCACTACCAGGCCTGGCTTAATTTTTATTTTATAGGGTCTTGCTAAGTTACTGAGGTCCTCAATAAATTGCTGAGGCTGAACCTGAACCTGCAATCCTCCTGTCTCAGCCTCCCAAGAACTAGATATTACAAGCGTGTGCCATCACATCTGGCTACATCTGAACATTTTCTAAGAACTTTGAGTCTGTATACTCTGAAAATAGAGCCGAACCTCTAACTTGGTATTAATGGGATCAATACAATCACTGGCTTCTTAGTACTGGAAATGGTAAACTAAGAGTTAATGAAGCTAGGAGCCGGGCATGGTGGTGCAGGCTTGTAATCCCAGTACTTGGGAGGCTGAGACGGGAGGATCGGGATTCGCTGCCAGCCTCAGCTACTTAGTGAAGCCCTCCACAACTTAGTGAGACCCTGTTTCAAAATAAAGAATAAAAAATGGAGCAGGGGGTGTAGCTTGGAAGTAGAATGGCCCTGGGTTCAATCACTAGTACTGAAAAAAGAAAAAAAGTTAATGAAACTAGGCATGGTGTAAAAGAGGAGGATCGCAGGTTTCAGTCCAGCCTCAGCAACTTAGTGAAAAAAACCCTGTTTCCCAAAATGCCACTGTGTTCCATCCCCAGCACCACAAAAATTAATTAATTAATTAATTTAAAAAAACGAAAATAAAAAGGGTTCAGGGTGTAGCCCTGAGGTACAATGCCTCTGGGTTTAATCCCTACTATATTACATTTAAAAAAAAAAAAAAAAAAAGAGTTAATGAGATTGGCCTTGAGGTCTGATGGAGGCTAGTGAGTGACTGGACAGAGCCATTAGCAGGTGACTGAGGCAGGATACCTGCCGAGGAGGAGGAGGAAGACATGTAGGAATTGACACATATTTCCAATTTTGTGGGAGGAAAAACAGCTAAATCAGATTTTAAAATATACAATTTTAGTTTTGATCTTAGATCTCTTGCTGCCTAGATGTTTGGCCATATTTTCATTGTTTTTTGTTTGCAGACCTGGGATTGAACCCAGGGGCATTCTACCCCTGAGCCCCACCCCCAGCCCTATTTTTTATTCTTTATTTTGAAACAGGGTCTCACAAAGTTGAGGAGGGTCTCACTAAGTAGCTGTGGCAGGCTGCAAACCTGTGATCCTCCTGTCTCAGCCCCCCAAGTTCTGGGATTACAAGTGCGTGCCACTACGCCCGGCTTCCACCTTTTCATTGTTGACAAGATATACTTAGGTTGTTCCAAATAATAGTCACTCTTCAGAAGGCTCAGAACTGGAAGGATATACAAGCAGATCAAGTACTGAGAAAAAAGCCAGGCGTGGTGGCGCACACCTGTAATTCCAGCATTTGGGAGGCTGAGACCGGAGGATCCGGGTTCACAGCCAGCCTCAGCTACCTACTGAGGCACTCTGCAACTTAGTGAGACCCTGTTTCAAAATAAAGAATAAAAAATAGGGCTGGGGGTATAGCTTGGAGGTAGAATGCCCCTGAGTTCAATCCCCAGTACCGCAAAAAAAAAAAAAAAAAAAAAGTACTGAGAAAAAAGTTGTGGGTGAAATCTTGGGGGGGGGGATACATATATATATATATGTATGTATGTATGTATGTATGTATACATGTGCCACCACACTCATCTTAACTATATTATTTACATGAGACTTTGCTAGCTCAAAAATGAACCTATGAGTGGGTTTTTAAAAGAACAACAAAACAGGGAGTGGTGGCGCACCCTTGTAATCCCAATACTTGGGAGGCTGAAATTGGAGGATCCGAGTTCGCAGCCAGCTTCAGCTACTTAGTGAGGCTCTCTACAACTTAGTGAGACCCTGTTTCAAAACAAAGAATAAAAAAACAGGACTGGGGGTGTAGCTCAGAGGTACAATGCCCCTGGATTCAATCCCCAGTACTGAAAAAAACAAACAAACAAAAAACAATGAAAGAACAAACAACAAGAAGGGGAGGGGGAGAAAAAAAGAAGAAAATGAAAAAGCAAATCTAGCTCTAGAACAATTACTTCAGTTTTTAACCAGGCCTCTGTGCAGTGGCACCAGCAGATGTTTGTTTGTTTGTTTGTTTGTTTTGGGGGGGTCTCTTTCCTTCTAAGCCTGGGGACAATCAAGAGGCAAAGGGGTATCAAAAATACTTAATAACTAGCCTCAAGCCAGGCATGGTGGCAACACACTTGCATCTGAGTACTTAGGTAGCTAGCTGAGACTGTAGGATCACAGGTTCAAGAGCAGTCTCAGCAATTTAGTGAGGTTCTCAGCAACCTAGAGAGACCCTGTTTCCAAATAAAAAATAAAATCGGTCTGGGGATGTAGCTCAGAGGTAGAATGTGTCTGGGGTTCAATTTCCAGTATCGTTAAAAAAAAAAAAAATAGCCAGACTCAGTGGTGAATGCCTGTAATCCCACTGTTTAGAAGGCTGAGATAGGAGGACTGTAGGTTTGTGGACAACCTCAGCAATTTAGAGAGACTGTTTTGAAATTTAAAAAATAAATACAAAGGGCTGGGGATACCAGCCATTGAATATAGAATGCCCCCATGTTCAATTCCCAGTACAAGTAAGTAAGCAAATAAATAAATAAAAACTGTCCTGAAGAAGCTATATATATATATATATGCTGTTCAAGTTAAAGCCTCATTTTATTTTGTTTTTTTCATTTATTTTCGTGTGTATAGTACTAGGGATTAAACCCTGGGCATTCTACCTCTGAGCTATACCCCCAGGCCTATTTTTATTTTGAAACAGGGTCTTGGTAGGTTGATGAGAGTCTTACTATTTGCCATTATTATTATTATTATTATTATTTTTTTTTTTTTTTTGCGGTACTAGGGATTGAACTCAGGGGCATTCTACCTCCAGGCTATACCCCCAGCCCTATTTTTTATTCTTTATTTTGAAACAGGGTCTCACTAAGTTGTGGAGTGCCTCACTAGGTAGCTGAGGCTGGCCACGAACCCGGATCCTCCAGTCTCAGCCTCCCAAATGCTGGGATTACAAGCATGCGCCACCATGCCCAGCTTGCTGAAGCCATTATTGAACACAGGATACTCTTGTCTCAGACTCCCAAGTATAGGGATTACAGGTCGGCCTAAAACCTCATTTTAAAACATACAAAGTTACAAAACATTCATCTGTGCACTAGCTCTAGCCATCTGTTTAGCTCAGCAAAAGGAAAAGACAAGAAAAAAAAACAATTTCCCCCCCAAATTCTCCTTTCAGGCAGTGGTCTTTGTACTACTGAGTGCAATCAATGCCATTCTTCATTTGTACCTTTGGTCAAAACTGATGTTCCTTTATCCCAAGATATTTTAAGATCTTACATAATCATATATTAAATGATGCTTGGCTTTATTCACTAAAACTTTAAATTATATCTAAAGTTTTTGGGGGGAGCTGAGTGTGGTGGCGCACGCTTGTAATCCCAGCATTTGGGAGGCTGAGACTGGAGGATCCAGGTTCGCGGCCAGCCTAAGCTACCTAGTGAGGCCCTCGGCAACTTAGTGAGACCCTGTTTCAAAATAAGGAATAAAAAATAGGACTAGGGGGGTGTAGCTCGGAGGTAGAATGCCCCTGAGTTCAATCCCCAGTACCACAAAAAAATAAAATAAAGGTTTTTTGGTGGTAATGGGGATTGAACCCAGAGGCATTCTATCACTGAGCTACACCCCCGACCCTATTTTAGTTTTGTTTGGAAACAGGGTCTCACTAGATTGATAAGAGTCTCGCTACTTGCTGAGGCTATCCTCAAACCTGTGATCCTCCTGTACTGAGATTACAAGCGTGAGCCACTATGCCTGACTTATATCTAAACATTCTAATTCTTGGATTCAACAGTTAAATGAAGGGTCAAGTGATATAAAGAGCCAGGTACAACTAGGCGTGGTTGTGCATGCCTATAATCCCAGTACTTGGGAAGCTGAGACAAGAGGATCACAAGTTCGAGGAAAGCCTCAGCAATTTAGTGAGACTCTCAGCAACCTAGGGAGACCCTGTTTCAAAACAAAAAAATAAAAAATAAAAAGGGGCTGGGAAGCTGGGTGTGGTGGTGCACGCTTGTAATCCCAGTATTTGGGAGGATGAGACTGGAGGATCCGGGTTCACGGCTAGCCTCAGCTACTTAGTGAGGCCCTCTGTAACTTAGTGAGACCCTGTTTCAAAATAAAAAAATAGGGCTGGGACTATAGCTTGGAGGTAGAATGCCCCCAGGTTCTATCTCCAGTACCGCAAAAAATAAATAAATGAAAATAAAAATAAAAAGGGGCTGGGAGTATAGCTGGGAGATAGAACACCCCTAAGTTCAATCCTCAGTGTACACACACACACACACACACACACACACACACACACACACACACACA
>PVLC010035758.1:0-16259 GCA_004027655.1 Graphiurus murinus | reverse complement strand
AGATGACTGACCACTAGTTTCCAGAAGAGGTATTACCACAGCAGTGGTGCATTTGGATCAACCTGAAATGTATTATGGAGAGTGGTTTTAGGATAGAATAGGGAAGGAACTACAATATACCCTATTAAGTTCCTTAAATCCCTTCCCTGTTCCTGGCACTGTGCATGTGCTTTCATGTGTTACCACACTAAACCCCTGGCAACAACTTTGGTCAATATGATAATTTTACGTGTCCATTTAGACAAGACATGGTACAAAGATGTTTGGTTAAAGGTTATTCTCCATGTTTCTGTGAACATATTCTTATTAATGAAGTAAATAAAATTAGTGGACTCTGAATCAAGCAGATTATCCTCCCCAGGTTGGGTGGGCTTCATCTAATCGGTTTAAACCTCAAAAGAACAAAGACAGACCTGTCCTCAGCAAGAAGGAATTTGCTTCTGCCAACAGATTATCTGTGGGTTCAAACTATACCTCTTCCATGGGTTGCCAGCCTATCAGCCTACCAGCCAACCAGCAGATTTTGGACTTACTAAGCCTCCACAATTGTATGAGCCAATTCTTAGTATAAATCTCTCTCAATCTCAATCTCTCCTTCTTAGCTGAGAGAAAGAGAAAAAGATAGACAGGGTTCTAAAGGACTCTGCTAATACAGAAGATACTGTTCCCTATTTTACTACTCAGGAAAATGACAGCCTAACAGGACCCATTCTCCTTCCATATATTACATGAAATGATCATAGGACTCGCATGTCACCCTCAGGGGCTGGGTACAAGGGAAAAGCAATAATTAAAACATTGTAATCACAAGACAGGCATCCCAGGGGGCCCCTTATGACACTGGCATAACACAAGTACCCAGAGTCTTAGGTACCCAAGAGATGTGGGCACATTTTTTTTCTGGTCTCCTGACTCAGTTATTTTAGGTAAAAGAAATAAATATTCCCATTAGATCAACACTACTTGAAGACTTTGGAAAAGGAGGAAAATGATTGATAAAGAATGGAAGAATAGAAAATGAAAAAGAAAAAATGAATTGATAAATTGTGGTTATACATTTTTTTATGCTTTCTTTAGTCAGTCTTTCATTCCCTTAATTATTTTTGTTAAAAAAATTTAACAATTATTTCTCTTGTGTCTTATACTTTTTTAAAAACAAAAGTTTATTCTTTTTTATTTATTTATTTTGTGTGTGTGTGTGTGTGTGTGTGTGTTACTAGGAACTGAACCCAGGATGTACCTTCAAGTAACATCCTCAGCCCTATTATGTTTTATCTTATTTTATTTTTGTTGTTTTGAAACAGAGTCTCACTAGGTTTCTGAGGGTCTCACTAAGTTACTGAGGCTGGTCTTGAACCTGTGATCCTCCTATCTCAGCCTCCCAAATACTAAGATGACATGTGTGCCTCTATATGTGCTCCAAAAGTTTATTCTTAAATATACAACTAGGCCCCAAGACAAAACTTCATTCCAGTTGTCAAAAGATGTTATGGCAAGGAATCTAGATATTTAAACAGGAATGGAATCAAGAGTCACCATGATTTCCAGCACAAAGAGTAGCTTACTTTTTGCCAGATTCTTAATCACATCTGGGGCCAGAGGGCCTTTCCCCTAGCTTTTATCTCCTTGAGTTTCTTAATTTCCTCTTTTTTTTTCTGCTTGAAAGCCTTATCTATTTCCTTGGCCTGCTGCTTGCCACTTTTATGGCTGGACATGGTACCTGCCACTCCCTCCTCAAACACTCCTCCTAAGCCAGAAAAGGAAGACCCTTACTCTTTTTATAGACTTTTCTAGGTTTTGGAAAGTCCTATCTAGCTGGAGGGACACATACAAAATAGTACATGTGCAAGAGGAAAACAAAAGACCAACTAAACTGCCCTAAAAAAGTCAAGGTTTCACAAAAGAGGTGACATTTCAGCTGGGATAGAAGCAACGAGTTTAACTAATGGAAAAAAGGGATGGCACTCCAGACAGAATTTCTAAACAGTAAAATTATTTGGAGCCTGTATTCTATGTTTCTATGTTACTGGAAGAGTTAGATGTGTGAGAGTGGAAACAGGAGGCTATAGCAGGACACAAAAGTTGGAAAGGCCAGCTGGAGTTATGTGGTGAAAAACAATGATTCCATGCCCAGGAGTTTGGCCTGTATCCTGAAAGTCATCAAAGTTATGAAAGATTTCTAAGAGAGGGACAAATATATGGGCTAAGCCTTTTTACAGAGACTACTTCATAAAACCACTTTTTTTTTTTTTTTTAATACTGGAGATTGAATCCAGAGGCATCATACCTCCAGGCTCCACTAATTGTTGAGATTGGCCTCAAACCTGTGATCCTCTTGACTTAGCCTCTCAAGTGCTGGGATTACAAACAGGTGCCATTATACCCAGCTAAGCCACATCCTTTATATGCATATAAGGACCTTTGGGACTAGGTTGGTCACCTGGACCAATACAATCACAGATATGACAAAAATTAAACCTAAGTAAAAACCTTAATTATAATAAGCTTATTATTGAAAGGCATGAAAGTATTTCATGTGCTGTACTAAAAAAAATTAGAGTTTACACACAGTCCCAACTAAAAATCTACAACTCAGAAACTGACAACTACTATAGCTATAATTATACAGTAAATATGCTTATGAGGGCATTTCTCAAAAAAAATAAAAAGAAAGAAAACTCAACTGGAGTTGATGTAAGGAAAATTATTATTATGGCAATAAATACTTATGTGAATCTATGTCCTAAAGTATAAACTAAATACAAACCTGTGGGCAAAGATTAGCTGAGTAAAGCCAAACAGATTTTTCAAATCACCAAAAAAGGAAAATGAACCAAATTATACTTAAAGTATACTTCTGAAAAGTGAAGTGGCCAACAAAGTAAACTACAACAAAGGAAATTACAGCAAAGGAATATAAATTCTACCCTTTCATTCCCCCCACCTTATCTGCTAATTTTTTTTCATCATTTCCTAAGAGAGTTTATAAATCTTCTATTCCAATAGTTCTCTTCCTAATTTTACTTTGGTAATAGGACTGTGCAAATAGTTGTATAAAAAAACCTCACTTCATAAGACAGATAAAAGCAGAGAATTCCAGATGAAGAAGTTTGGGAGAAAAAAGAGGTACACCACCTACCATATTCTCCATTTCAACCGTCACCTAGCTAACTTCTCTCTGAGCTAGCTCCCCAAAGAGTCCTTACTTTTTCTCAATAGACTATAAAACATATTGGTCCTTTTTCCAACCTTTCAATCTACAAATGAGGAAGCTGTGCTCTAGAGAGTTAAAGGAGTTCCCTGAGAAAAAGACCTGGTCCCTCTGCTAAAATTAAAATACTCTGTCTTCTTCATACACTCATATTCAAATTTCTGGGTTAAAATTGTTTCTTATAACTTATTGTACAAATGTATGCCATCCCTTTATCCCAAATTCCTATTTGAAATTCATATAGGTCAGTAACCACACATTTAGCAAGCGCCTACTTCAGGCCAACTACTCAGATAGGGACATGTCATTTACTCGCATTTAATCATCACCACAATCTCCAGGAAATCATGAAATTAGGCTCAGAAATGTACTGTAACCTGCTCTGAATCACAGAGCTAGCAGGGTGGAATCCTGGCCTGATTCCTAAAGCCAAGATCAGACCCTTCACTTTCTTTCTTTTCTGGTACTCGGTATTGAATCTAGGAATATTCTACTTCTGAACTCCATGCTCAGTCCTTTTTATTTTTTTATTTTGAAATAGGATCTATGATGCTGAGGGTCACATGCTATGTTGTTGAGGCTGGTCTTGAACCTGTAATCCTCCTGTCTCAGTCTCTTAAGTACTAGAATTACAGGTGTGCATCACTGCACCCATTTACCCGTGCCTCCATAATCTCGATTTTTCCAAATTTTTATCTACCTTTAGACAGGCTTCCACAAGTGAAAAATTGTTAGAGGTCTTTGTCATTTCACACAGGCTATACTTTTCCATTCAGACTTGTGAGGTTATGCTCCATACTGCAGGCGAGCACAAAGGCATCCATTAAGCCGTTCTCAGAACTCTTAATTCAAGTCACAAACAGCAGACACTGACCTCAACACCCACCTCAAATCTTAACATATGCTTTCCACTTTCTTTGTAAACACAGGCTATATGTTCAGTTATATAAAGAACAGAGACTGGTAAATGCTCTTAATGAAAGAGCCATGAAATCAGCTTTGAGCTGATACTGAAATGACAGGCTGGTGTTTCAGATTGGATTAACATTCTGCATTATCTGAATAGGTAAAGACATTAGAATTTGTCTTTAGGAGTTGCCTTTGAGTAAAGGATGACTGTGGGACTAGGGGCCAGTGTTGGCATCCAATAATTTGAATATGGAGAAGGTCAAGATTGAGGCATCCTCTACGAGTAGGGGAAGTTTAAGTGATGGTATTGGCCAACTGCAGAAGAGCCTGAATTAAAGTATGAAACTCTGGCCTCCAGAACTATGAGAGAGTAAATTTCTGTTGTTTTAAGGAGGGTGAAAGAGGGAGAGAGGGAGAGAGAAAGGAAATGGTGCCAAGACATTTATTAAATTTTTGGTAATAGGAAGAAAATTTTTAAACGGGACATGAGGAAAGTGTGAAGCAAAGACTGGACAAATACTAGGAATTAGAGTTTGAATTTTGTAGTGGGCTCCGATGATGGGGTTCTACAGGGCGGAGGTTGGGACGGTTGGGACCTGGGAACTCGAAACTCCCCCTCCCCCTGCCCCTTACCTGCTGTTGGAAGTAAAGAACTGAGTAGCTCCGGCCTAGAGGGGGTAGGGGTTGAGATGTAGGATTGGTTGACAACTGTAAGCTGCCCAGGGCTCTTACTGACGGCAGGAGGGCTTTGGCGGCCCCGGGTGCCAGGAAAGCCAGGAGCAGGAGCAGGAGGGCCCGACAGTCCATGGCTCAAGCCGGCAGCTGCAGCGCGGGTGTGAAGGCAGGAGAGACAAGTGTAAGAGCTCGCAGCCTAGGCCCGGCCCCAGCCTGCAGCTCCGCCCACTGCAGAACAGCTCCTCCCCCGGAAAACCCAAAACCAGCCAGCTCCTCAGCCTCGCCACCCCCTGTCCCGGAGGGTGCCGTCTCCACCCCACTTCCCTCCCTTGCCATCCTCTCCTTAGAGCCCACTTTCACTGTGGTCACACCCCAAGTGGGCCATTACCACGCCAGGGCCGCCTCCTGCCTCACCGCGGCATCGCATTCTTATCTACAGCGTCCTCCTAACCCACCTATCCTCTGGGTCACGCTGTATCCCCAGTCTTCATCGTCACCGCCAAACCGTACACTGACCACCTCAGTTCTAATGCCACACCCTCAACCCTTCGCAAATCTCACTTAACGGTCACCTTTCTTTTCTTTGGGGGTGGGGGGTTACTGGGGATGGAACCCAGAGAGCATTCCATCTCCAACGTACACCCCGAGCCCCTTTTTATTTGGAAACAAGGCCTCGCTAAATTGCTGAGGCCTGCTTCGAATCTGCAATCCTCCTGTCTCAGCCTCCCAAGTCCTGGTATTAAAGAAGTGCGCCACACCCTCCAGCCATAACAATTTGTTGAAGGCTCACTACATGCCAGCATATCAGTAGGCATGATGGCAACACATCACCTCCTCTAATTCAGCCACCATAACAATCCTGTGCCTCGAATTCGATTGCTACTCCTACTGATGGGAGAGGAAACTGGGTCGCTCTGGTGGCAGGTTGTGGACAGCTTCGTAGACTGCTCTGTCCGGCTCCCAAGACTGAGCTTCCTGCACCTCACCTCCACTGCGCCGGCCTACGGCACTCTGTGCTTGGGTCGCCCCAAACCTCCGTGTTGCACGCACCACCCATCTAACACTGAGAAAGGTCTCGATTCCTTCAGGCCAGTTACGCCCCCTTTCTTCTCCAGACTCAAGAAAACTCCGCCTCTTGATGCTGCTCCCTCTGCCCGGGATCCTTGTGTCCCCGGAACAGCGCCCCCTCCCGTGTTCCTGGCTGCGCCAATACTTTCCACCGCTTCCATTACCGGTTCAGGGTCCAGTTCCGGACGCTCCAGCCTTCCCCGCATCCCCACGCCCAACTAGCTTTGCGTCGCCCCGCAGCCGACTTTGTGCAGACTGTACTATTGCTTTACCAGCTGCGGAAGAGAGCACCCGCCCCAAACCACGCCTCTATTCCCAGTTTCACGAAAATCGTCGTCACAAAGTGCACAGGACTTCCGGGATAAGCACCACCCTCTGCGGCGCCTTTTCTGATTGGCTGTAAGGAACCACGGTGGAAGCGTCATTTCCGGCGGAAGGGGACGCGGGAGATTCGATTGGACGGCGTTTGGTGTTTTGCTGGGATTCACCGGCCTTCGTCCCTGGAGTGTTGCCCGGGCTGGTTCCCAGTCGTGTCTCAGGTATGGAGCTGGGGAGAGAGGTTCTTGGAAAGTGTTGGGATGGGAGACTCCTATCGAGACCCTTAACGTCATTTTGAAGGAGGCCCAAGAGCCCTGTACTTTATGTTGTTTTTACCTATCTCTGTAAAGGAAGAAGGGAGACTCTGAGGGTAGAAGAGGAAAGAGGTCATTTTAGACTCTGCTGTTGCGATCACTGAGAAAACGTTTGTTGAACGCTTACTGTGCCATCGAGCTAGACAAAGGATGGCCTTCTAGAAATGGAAGTACGCAGAGGAAAAGGCTCGACAGCTGGCTACTTATGCATAGTAGTACTACTTGAAAAATAGGTATTTTCCAAACTGCTTTCGTGGCCCAGAAGGAGAATATTCAGTGAGCAAAGTGCTCAAACCAGATATTTGAAACTTTTGTAGATTCATTCCTCATCTCTCACATCCAGCCAACCATGCCAACCTCTCGAATATCTCAAATATGTTTACTTCTCTCCGCATTCATTGGCATTTGGTTTGACTCTGTGCCACATAGCTGTGACAGTAGCCTCCAAGCCGGTTCTTCTGCTTTCCATCTTGCTCTCTTCGGTTCCAATTTCCACTTCACCAGGCTGATAAAGTGAAAATTTGTCCAGGGTACTCCCTATTTAAAACTTTTCTGCATCTCCTATTTGCTCTCACGTTTTGTACTAGGGACTGAACCCAGGGGTGTTCTACCTCTGAACCACACCCCCAGCCCTTTTTATTTTTTTAAAGAGTCTCGCTGAGTTGCCAAGGGTCTCAGCTAAATTGCTCAGGCTAACTTTCAACCTGAGATCCTCCTGTTTCAGCCTCCCAAGTACTGGGATTACAGGCATGTGCCACCACACCCTGCAAACTCAAAGACTACTGATATATGAAGCACCTGAAGAAAAGGGAGGAATAGCTAGGCCTGTTGGTACACACCTATAATCCCAGTATTTGGGAGACTGAGACAGGAGGATCACAAGTTCATAAATTATTTCTTAGGGAATTGTTATGATTCCCTTTAGAAAAAATAGACAAAGTATATGGCCTTGGAGAAGACCATTAGAAACCAATGTTAAGAAAACAAGTCAGTGTAGCCACCTTCCAATAGTGAGGCCTCTTAAGTGTAAAACAAGAAATATGAAAGCAACAGGGTGATAAATTTTCTTGCAAGATATGAATCATTTTTGTTTTGTAATAGTAGGATTCAAACCCAGGGCCTTGTGCCTGCTAGGCAAGTGCTCTACCACTGAGCCATACCCCTTGCTAGCATGAATAGTTTGGGGAGGAATGAAGAAAGGAGAAAAAAATAGTCATACCTCCTTTTCCTTATGCCATTAGAACTGGGGACTAGTGTTTTAAAGGGGTAATTTCATCCTTTGGGCTTTTTTTTTTTCTTCTTCTTTATTTTGAAACAGGGTCTCACTAAGTTGCAGAAGGCCACTAAGTAGCGGAGGCTGGCCACAAACCTGGATTCCCCCAGTCCTCCCAAGTACTGGGATTACAAGCGTGGTCCACCACACCCGGCTCCTTTGGGCAATCTTGAAACAAATAGTTTCTTGAATGTGATGCTTGAGCAAACAGTATAATAGACTAGACAAACTGACCTTTAATTAGGTGTGTGTGTGTGTATGTGTGTGTGTGTGTGTGTGTTACTGGAAATTGAACCCAAGGTATTCTACCTCCCAGCCTTTTTTATTTTTCCTTTTGAAATAGGGTTTCACTAGGTTGCTGAGTCTTGCTAAATTGCTGAGGCCATCCTTGAACCTGTCATCCTCCTGTCTCAGCCTCCCAAGTACTGGGATTACAGGCCAGGCACAAACCACCACACCTGGCTTAATTAGTCATTTAATTCTCTGAATGGATTACATAGTGATGTAAAAGCACTTCACACTGGGTAAAGCAGTCAAAAGAAATTATGAACTCAACTGGTTTATAAACTTCCAGGGAGGAGCCACATCTTACACTTCTTTATCCTGTCTTCATTACCTTCCCCATATACTAGTTCACATTAAATACCTAATTGAATTTTTTTTCTCTAGCATCTAAACATTTAATAAGAATTATTTCAAACTTTCTAATAAACCCAGTTATTCTAGCTTTTTTTTTTTTTTTTTTTGGTTTTTTTTTGGCGGTACTGGGGATTGAACTCAGGGGCATTCTACCTCCGAGCTATACCCCCAGCCCTATTTTTTATTCTTTATTTTGAAACCGAGTTTCACTAAGTTGCGGAGTGCCTCACTAGGTAGCTGAGGCTGGCCGCGAACCCGGATCCTCCGGTCTCAGCCTCCCGAATGCTGGGATTACAAGCGTGCGCCACCACGCCCGGCTTATTCTAGCTTTTTAATTTAGCCCAGCGGATATTTTTTTTAATGTATGGATGTTTTTTCATAAACTTAAAGTACCTTTTAAGAACTTTATAATGAGGGAGTTAAACTGAAAGTTCACCCAATAATGGATCACAGCAAAGAATTGCAAAGTTAACTGCAGCTATCAAGCCTTGGGACATAACTATAATCATGTCAATTCCAAATGTTGTTCACCATCACAATGATTAAACTTGTGATTTTCAAGCACATGCAAGTTAAGTGGCCCTTATCTAGGAACTTGTTAAAAATGCAAATTCTAGCCCTTATCCCAGACTTAATGAACAAACTCAAATTGGAGTCCAGCTGTCTGTATTTTGTCCAGTGTGATTGTGGTGCACGCTAGTGTCTGAGAGTTACTTGTCTAGCATGAAAATGGGATGCAGCAGCTGCCATCAGTGAGCTTATATATCTGGTCCCATTAACAAAACCATCTCTAAAATGCAAAAGGTACATCAGGCCTCAGCCTAATTCCACAAAGTAGAGCCTGATGGCTCTTCTTTAAGCAGATTTCTGATTATAACTTGACTTAAATGTAGTTATACCCCCACCCCCAGAAAAAAAATATGAGCTTTTAGTGTCCTTTCCTTATGACAGTAACTTTTTATGGTAAATTAGTAAAGCATATTTGGATTACTGCTTAGATCCCCATATGGCTTGACTAGAGAGAAGGCAAGTATTCCATGGTAAATTAAAAATGCAGTATGTGTCTGCCTTGCCCACATCTTATAATAAGAGTAAGCCTACCAGAGCCTTCATTTTTTTTTTTTTTTAATTCCATGGGCATTCTACCTCTAAGCTAGAACCCCCCAGCCCTATTTTATTTTTTATTTTCACTAAATCGCAGAGGGCCTCTCCTGTGATCCTCCTATCAGCCTCCCAAGTACTGGGATTACAAGCATGCACTACCGTATTCAGCTAGAGCCTTCATTCTCAGACAATGATCTTGGGAATATCTAGGCCTTTAAAATAAAGGCCAAGTGAAGCTTAAATTAGTTCTCATCAATCTTCCCTAACACTTGTATTTTCTCTTTCCATCGCAATCTTATTTTTATTCTTGAACCGGTGTTTTGGTTTTTGTTTTCTTTGGTTTTTGTTTGTATGTTATTGTTTTCTACCCATGTTTTTATTAATTGACTTTTCTAATTATAAAAGTTATACATTTAGAAAATATTTTAAATGTATAAGAGAGATTAAAAGTACTGTGTGTTTGTGTGTTTATACTGGGAATTGAATATCCAGGGGCACTCTACCATGGAATTAAATTTGCAGCCCTTTTTAGGGTCTCCCTAGTTGCCCAGGCTAGCCTCAGCTTCTCCCATCACTGAGATTATAGGGCATGTGCCACCACACCCAGGGAAAAGTACTTTTAATACTACTACTGAGAGAGAAAATACTTTTTCTAAAAAGGATTATATTTCCCTATTTTTTCCCATGCCCCATTTTTCTCATAGTATTATATTCATTCATATATATATGTGTGTGTGTGTGTGTATAGTTTTTATAATTTACCACAATTGCAGTTAATTTTTTATGAGTATCTGTTTAATGTCTATCTCTTATACTAGATTAGGTTTAGTGCCTAGGAAGGATGTCTCTTTGTCCTTCACACTTTTCCACAATTGGCATTTAGCAGCTACACAATAAATAATTGATGAGTAAATAAAATATATTAAGCTTACCAAATTGGAATATGGTTTGCTGACTGATGGAGCTAATGTAATATACCATCATCCTTCCCAATAAAATTGAGAAGAAAGATCAGTTACAGGACATACCACATATGAAATTGCTCCTAGCCAAGCGTAGTGGCACATGCTTATAATCCCAGTACTTGGGAGGCTGAGCTCTGAGGTTCACAGATTTACAGGCAGCCTCAGCAACTTAGTGAGGCCCTCAACCACTTCGTGAGACCCTATTTCCAAATAAAAAATAAAATAGGGCTGGGGGTGTAGCTCACAGGTAGAATACCTCTGGGTTCAATCCCCCGTATGAGAGGGAGGGGAGAAAAGAAGAAGGAGGGAGAGAGGAGAAAGAAGAGAAGTGCTTCCAAGTCTATCATAGTATTTTCCTAGCTTTAGTAACTTACTCATTCCTGGCACTTCAATCAATTTCTATCAAGCATGCATTCACCATATGCAAGTCAAGCAGTAGAAAGAGAGAAAATAAACTAGATGACCAGTATCCTGAAGGAAATGATATGAAAATCGCAAGGAAAATAACAGTAACTGCTTGAAAGTATCATATTGTACTGATGTCCACCATACAATGAATGGAAAGTCTTTTTGCCATTTGCTGGGGTTCACCAGGTGAAACACAAAAGTAATGAATTGATCTTTTTCATTTCAGTTCCTAAAATTTGCCTGAAGTTACAGCTTTTTAGACATACATATTTGATCCACTAGAGGGCAATAAATCCTTAAAGATAATTTAACCGACCTTCCTTGGCTAAAGGAAGTGCTTACATAATTAGTGCTTGCATAATTAATTTAGAAATTATTCTCAAAAATTTCATGTTTACTTAGATTTTTCACATATTGGTGAATTGTCTGCCCAATTATACAGTTAACTTTTTAGGTGAGAATTTATTTTTATTTATTCCACAACACTTAGCACAGTGCCTTAGTCACATTACAGGTTTAACCTATTTCCTAAAGTTCACATTTGATAACTGTGTGAAGAATATTGTTTGATAAAACTAGGCACAGTGGCCCATGCTTGTAATCTTACTTGGTAGGCTGAAACAGGAGGAATGCAGGTTTTAGGCCAACATGCAGCAATTTAGCAAGCCCCTGTTTCAAAATAAAAAGGGCTGGGAGTATAACTCAGAGGTAGAATGCCTCTGAGTTTAAGCCCCAGTTCTAATCAATAGCCATATAGGTGTTCAATATAAAATTCAAGCTCTAAGAAAGACAGTCTGTCCTCAAAATATGACCACAATTAAGAAAATTAAAGATGACAATAAAATGCAAATAATGGTTAAAATAAGTATTAAGTAAGGTACTATAAATGAAACTACTCTGTATACTCCACATACAAATACAAGATTATTTTGTGATTTGGAAAAATTGTATCTTATAGTCAAAAGTACATGGCAAAACTGTGACTAAGGACTAGGAAAGCTGAAAATTATGAAGAAGATTAATAGCTGAAATTTAGATTGACAATTTTTTAGCTTGGCACTAAAGATATAAAGAGATACCCCTTCTGAGATCTTAACTCTGGTTCTATAAAAGGATATGAAACAGATCAATTTACAATAATGTGGCAAGCAATAAATTAAAAACTAGGAGCCGGGCGTGGTGGCACATGCTTGTAATCCCAGCACTTGGGAGGCTGAGACCAAAGGATCCAGGTTCGCGGCCAGCCTCAGCTACCTAGTGAGGCACTCCACAACTTAGTGAGACTTGGTTTCAAAATAAAGAATAAAAAATAGGGTTGGGGGTATCGCTCGGAGGTAGAACGCCCCTGAGTTCAATCCCCAGTACCAAAAAAAAAAAAAAAAACTAGGGTCACAACCTGGAAAAGACACCTGAGAAGAATCTAAAAGAATAAGCACTAACGAGGAGAATGAAGGAGCATTATAGACAGAGGAAAGAGTAGAAGACAGCAAAGGCATAGAAATGTGAAACATCCTGTGTGGGCAGGAGGCAAGGAACACAACTCAGATTACTTTTTTGTTCCCTGGCACATAAATATCAAGGAAGAGAGTCGAGAGAAAAGGCATTAGGAGAAAGTAAACCCAAATAGAAATAGGCCAAACAAATGATAAGACTTTAGAAACACAGTAGTAGTATAAGATGTTTAAAAAAAATAGCAGGATTTTAAGCATGTAAGACATGCATTTTCAAAAGGGAGCTTTACCTTATTTTCTCTCCCCTCATCATGTTTCACCCCACCCCAAATTGGATTTTAGAGGAGATATAGAGGGAAGATGCCTTTACTGATACCCATTCCATCTATTACTGCATTGTCAGGGAATTATGGTTTTAGCACATGGCAGTTTTTTGTGATACTTCTTCCTGCCCTTCCTTTGTATCCTATATCACATATTCTACCTTATTCTTAGATATTGCTGTGTAGCCTAAGATGACAACCAAACCTAGTAATACCTATCTACTTATAGTAGGGACTTGTATCCTAGTTGTGAATACCCAGTGATGAATACCTAAGCATCCCAAAACAAAGAGAAAGGATTCACTTTTTCTTTTCTGTGCACCTTTTAATAACATAGATCAGTGGTTTGTATGTTTATCTTTTTATCTTTGTAAGTTTCCAACTTTTGCCTTGGGTAACAAGATTTTATTTTCACAGAAATGTTATATTGACTTATGACTGGATGAGTATCAATGTAAGATCTTCCCTCCCTAGTTAACATATTTGTATGTATATGATCATCCTTATGAAAAGCTGTGCCTGAAAGAGTCTATTACAATAAACCAATGACTTCCACTTTGTCAAAATTTACTGGTGCCAGTCTCAGAAACAGTTCCACCCATTTTCAGAAATTGAAAGCTTTTGCCATGTGTTGTATACAAAAGTTTGTTGATAAAGCTTCATCTCAAACATGTATAGAGACCTTTATTTCAGATCATTTGTGCTATAAATAAGCTAATCAATTAAAAGTTGGTAAGCAAGAGTTTTGAAAGAAAGTATAATATAGAACATTACCATTTTAATGTTTCCTCCTTACATGTTTTATCCAAGAGTTTTTTTAAACTGGATTTTTTTTTTTTTTTTTTTTTTTTTGCGGTACTGGGGATTGAACTCAGGGGCATTCTACCTCTGAGCTACATCCCCAGCCCTATTTTTTATTCTTTATTTTGAAACCGAGTTTCACTAAGCACTAAGTTGCGGAGTGCCTCACTAGGTAGCTGAGGCTGGCTGCGAACCCAGATCCTCTGGTCTCAGCCTCCCAAATGCTGGGATTACAAGCGTGTGCCACCACGCCCGGCTTAAACTGGATTTTTTTTAAGTTAGCATGTATCACTGAAGACATCTAAAATAACTAGAATTTTGAAAACTCACACTTTTTATCCTTTTTTTTTTTTTAATTTCTTAATATTGGTGCATTGTAGCCGGGCGTGGTGGTGCACGCTTGTAATCCCAGCATTCGGGAGGCTGAGACCGGAGCATCCAGGTTCGAGGCCAGCCTCAGCTAACCTAGTGAGGTACTCCGCAACTTAGTGAGACCCTGTTTCAAAATAAAGAATAAAAAATAGGGCTGGGGGTATAGCTCGGAGGTAGAATGCCCCTGAGTTCAATCCCCAGTACCGCAAAAAAATATATATATATATATTGATGCATTGTAATCATACATCTTTGTTAGGTATAAGCTGGTAAAGGCATACATACACACATCTCTCATTTAACCCTTCCCCAATTCCTGCCCCATTCCCTCCCCCTCCCTCCTTCTCAAGTTCAGTTTAGTGATTGACTTTGATATGATTATGAAAGTACATCATGTGCATTAGAGTGTTTCCCTACCCCACCCCCATCCCCTTCAGTTAATTCACCTTCTTTGTTCATCTAAGGTTTCTCCTTCAACTTAGCGAGACCCTGTTTTAAAATAAAGAATATAAAATAGAAGCCGGGCGTGGTGGCTCACACTTGTAATCCCAGCATTTGGGAGGCTGAGACCGGAGGATCCGGGTTCGCAGCCAGCCTCAGCTACCTAGTGAGGCACTCCGCAACTTAGTGAGACTCGGTTTCAAAATAAAGAATAAAAAAATAGGGCTGGGGGTGTAGCTCGGAGGTAGAATGCCTCTGAGTTCCATCCCCAGTACCGCAAAAAATATATATATATATATATATAAAATAGGCTGAAGAATGCCCCTGGGTTCAATCCCCAGTAACCCAAAAATAAATAAAATAAAGTAAAAGACAGCCTTTGGGTAAGATTTGTTAAGTGGTTTTTCTAAGAAGCAAATATGCATATATGACTAAAGATTTGCCATTTGTCCCTATCACTATTTTGTCTTGCAGGCCACAGTGTGAACGCATGAAGAGAAGAAAATTTCTTCTTGCCTCAGTACTTGCTCTCCAAAATTCAAATTTTATATACCCATCATGTCAGAAGTGCTTCTCTCGGATAATCCTTGTCTCTAAAAGGTAAAAACAAAGACCATAATCATGAGAAATGAAATATAAAGGGAATGTAGGTATTAAAGTCACTATACCAAGATATACAATTCTCTCAGGGGTTGGTTCTTTAAATCCTAAATTAGAACAAACTGGTAATCCAATTTATAGAGGAAAGTTTCAAGTTACTACCAAGTCTTTGCTAAATACTTACAGCAGAGAAGAAAAATAGCTTCTCAGGGAACAAGTCCCAGTCCTAGTGCAAAAATCTCTGACCACTTCTAAGATATCCCTGGGAATTATATAGGAGTTGTTGTTTATATTTGTATGACCCTCAGATTATTTACTTAAGACAAATAAGTAAATTCCTTGAGAAAAAGCACTACGTTCTACATGCCCCTTATCTGAGATGCTTGGGACTAGAAGTATTTGTGGTTTTTGAAGTTTTCCAGATTTGGGGGTATTCGTATAGACATAGTAGTTCAGTATCTAATCCAAAAATCTGAAATCCAAAATACTCCAAAATCCAAAACCTTATTAATGTCATGCCAGTGCTCAAAAATTTCAGATTTTGGAGTATTTTGGATTTCAGATTTTCAGAAGAGGTCTGCTCAACTTATAGTAATTTCTGTCTTTCAGGGCTAGAATGGAATTTGGCATATAAGCCTTTATTATAGTAGTCAGATGCAGGCCAAGAATAGCTGAGAGCCTAACTCATCTTTGTAGAGTAGAAGTGAAAGTTTGGATTTGGTGTTCCTCTCTCTGGAGATACGATAAATATAGCTAATAAGTACCTAGTATTGTGTAAGAGGAATATGCCAGTAATATTCTTAACTAGTCTTTCTGTAGTTAGCATTGACTGGGGAGGCAGAGAGATTAGCAGTTCTACCTCATGTTTAGACTCTAGGTCATCCTTGTACTAATCACTATTTCATTAGTAAATCACTCAAGTTCTCATTATTAAGCTTTAAGAGAAAGTCCCTATTTGTGTTATCCCTCATTACATCTTTGGCATTCAGCCTAGGGTTTTATTCATAGATAATGGTAAACAAATGTTTGTTAAATGAATGATTAAATGGCAGCATGATAGTGTCTAGGTTGTCTTAGATTCACTCATTTTCAGGTTCTGACTATCATTTGAAACAACTAAAAACCATGAGCTATTTGTCTTAAAGGATCTATTCTTAGAAATAGTATGGTATAATGGAACACTTTCAAGCTTCACAGAACTCAATAGGGTTACAGACAGGCTCCAACACTTATTAATTATATGACTTGGGGTAAGATACTTCTATAAATCTAATTACTCATTGGTAAAGTGAGTTAATAATACCCACAGTGTGGGATAATTAGAGATAATGCACAGAAATCCTCTACAATGCAGGCATATATTTGGATTTGCAAAATGGTAGCCATT
>PVLC010035757.1:0-15895 GCA_004027655.1 Graphiurus murinus | reverse complement strand
ATCAGACCGATGCATGTGTATCTATGTTTATAGCAGCTCAATTCACAATAGCCAAACTATGGAAGCAGCCAAGATGTCCATCCACAGATGAATGGATTACAAAACTATGGGATATGTACACAATGGAATTTTACTCAGCCATAAAGAAGAACAAAATCATGTTCTTTGCAGGGAAATGGATGCAACTGGAAAACATTATATTAAGTGAGATTAGTCAGTCACAAAGAGTAAAGAAGCATATGTTCTCCCTAAGAAAATTAAAATATTATGCTCTTCCTATGACATCCTGCCAATCTTACCCATGAGTAATATGATAAAAAATAGCATTAAAGTAGGTCTTGAGAGGAAAATGAATGAGAAAAGATGTATATGGTGCAGCTAGCAAAGTTATGAATATATTATAGTTAAATAAATAAAGTGATTAACATATGTATAAAGTCTTTGGAAGTTAGTAGAGTTTAGGAAAGTGATACCAGCATCATTCATGAAAGATCATAAATAACTGCCTCCCGAGACTATCTCAGGAACCTAAGAAACCCAAGATTATGTTGCACAAATTTATATTGCTAAACCTGTCGATTTTTTGTCCAAATAAGACATGCTTCTTTTTTTGTTTTTTGTTTTTTTTTTTTGCGGTACTGGGGATTGAACTCAGGGGCGTTCTACCTCTGAGCTATACCCCCTGCCCTATTTTTTATTCTTTATTTTGAAACCGGGTCTCACTAAGTTGTGGAGTGCCTCACTAGGTAGCTAAGGCTGGCCTCGAACCCGGATCCACTGGTCTCAGCCTCCTGAATGCTGGGTTTACAAGAGTGCGCCACCACGCCCGGCTAAGACATGTTTCTTGAAACACTGCAGGAACTAAGTGATTTTTCATGTTCTCCAGTTTATCTACAAATTTAAGATGAGGTGTTCTATAGCAAACAGATACATTCTGGAAAGATTTCACAGTTGAACTGATCTTGAAATATTTTCCAAATGTATCTTACATACAGATTTTAAACTATTATAATATCTACTTTGGGATTTGTCATTGCTGACTGTTACCTTGCAGATAAACCCTCTTACTTTGCTTTTGGCATTTTTTAAAAGACATTTTGAGATCACAAGCAGTTCTCGCTGTGGGATTTAACATTCTCATTAGACTGGAAATCACTTAATGTCCAAGTGAGTTTTGAGGGAATTAAGATATTCTTGTTCACCAGAAACTACTACTGAATCTCCATTATGAACATTCAAAATTTGCAAAGAATACAGAATAAGAGAAAATTCAGAAAAGATGTTTAAGAAAAGTGAGATCACTGGGTGTGGTGGCACACGCTTGTAATCCCAGCATTTGGGAGGCTGAGACAGGAGGATCCGGGTTTGTGGCCAGCCTCAGCTACCTAGTGAGGCATTCCGCAACTTAGTGAGACCCTGTTTCAAAATAAAGAATAAAAATAGGGCTGGGGATATAGCTCGGAGGTAGAATGCCACCGAGTTCAATACCCAGTACTGCAAAAAAAATAAAATAAAAAAAGTGAGATCAAATACATTTTCAATTGACCATATTTGAAAACTGAGAAATATAAATACTAATGAATTACTACCAAAGAAGAAAATTAAGTTCAATTGCCTTAAATTATTGGGGTGAGGGTAGGAGAAAAAGAGGATTAATTAAAGTGAATGGAAAATACAAAGTGACTCCACTCATCCCATCCTTACTTTAAAAAAAAAAAAAGACTCAGAAAGTTAAGGATCATATATTTTCTCTTTTATGTAGAAGCTAGAGAGAAAAAAAGGAAAGAAAGGAAGGGGACATCGTGAAAATAGAAGGGATATCAGTAGTGTAGAGAAAGGGGAACAAGGGAAAGAAGGAAAAGGAAAGAGGAGGGACGAGGGAATAAAACTGACCAAATTGTGTATGTGTACTCATATGTACAAATGAGTGAAAATGAATCCCACTATTATATATAACCATACTGCACTGATTAATAAAAGATAATGAGCCAGGCGTGGTGGCACATGCTTGTAATTCCAGCATTTGGGAAGCTGAGACCAGAGGATCCAGGTTCGCAGCCAGGCTCAGCTACCTAGTGAGGCACTCCGCAACTTAGTGAGACCCTGTTTCAAAATAAAGAACAAAAAATAGGCCTGGGGGTATAGCTCAGAGGTAGAATGCCTCTGGGTTAAATCTCTAGTACTACAAAAAAATAAAATAAAATAAAAGGTAATGAGACAAATAATAAAAATAAAATATATTATAAATTTACATCTACTTTAGCTAAAGACTTCTAAACTCTGAAGTATACTTTTATCTATTTATTTATTATTTTTATTCATTTAATTATCAGTTGTTTATTAAGCAACTACTGTGTATTGTTGATGGAGCAGAAAACAAATAAGAACAAATAAACAAAGCAAATAAATCTGCTTCCAAAGATATTATCATCTGGTGATGAAATCAGACAAAAAGCAAGCATCAAAAACTAAAGAATATGAAAAGCAGAGCATGTGAATAGTGAGGGGCTGCAAATTAAAATAGTATTGTCTAGAAGTGTCTTAGGTTGAGCAAGCATTTTAAAGGACACAAGCTGCCCAGATATTTGGAGAAAATACTTCAATTAGAGATTAAAGAAAGTGCAAGCACCCAAGTCAAGGCCTTGCCTGGTGTTTTCAGGCAACTGCAAGATGGCCAGTGGAGATGGAGTGCAGATGTGAGAGGAAGTAGTTGGAGATGGTGTAGGAGAGGTAATGAGCTGCAGAGCCTGGAGGACTTAGATGTAAGATACAGAAACTTTCTGTATTGCAGCTAAAGTGATGGGAAGACATTGGCAGTGTTTTAGTGAAGGCTCTCTAGGGAAACAGGACTCGCAGAATATATATATGTAGAGATTTATTTTAAGGGGTTGATTGACATAATTGTGGAGGCTTGGCAAGTTTAAAATCTGATGGAGTAGGCAGACAGGCTGGAGCCCAGAGAAGTTCTAGGAGTCTGAGTCCACAGGCAATTCTGCTGGCAGAATTCTTCCTTGAACAGCTTTCAACCTTCAACAAATGCCCACCCCCATCATTTAGGGCAAACTGATTTACTCAAAGTTCACTGATTTAAATGTTAATCTTATCCAAAAAAATGCATCTCACAGAAATGTTTCAAATAATGTCTAACTAAGTATCTAGGCACTGTGGCACAGACAAGATGATATATCAAATTAATTAGTACAGAGGATTTTAAGCAACAGAGACAAGATCTGAACTGTTTATCAACATGATTCTTTTGGTGATTGTGTTAAGAATAAATTGAAAGGAAATCAAATAGAGAAGTAGTAAACACATTTACATTTAGCAATACATTATAATAATCCAGAAAATGGATGATAAATGATGGTAACTTAGGTCAAAGTAGTAACATGGATGGTGGTAAGTGGTCAGATACTGGACATAATTTGAAGGCAGAGCCAGCAAGATTTAGTGACATTTTAGATATAGGATATCAAAGAAATATGAGCAATGGGTAAAACCAGAAGAGCTTTTAAAATTCATTTTATTGAAGTGTAATGTACATAGAAAAGCTAATAAATCACACACACCATAGAGGTACATGAAGTGAACATATTTATGTAACAATTACCTAGGTTATAAAACATATTCAACCTCTAGTGCTTCTGTGTGCCTCCTGCTAATCATTAACCTTCCAATGTGACCAGTATTCTGACTTTTACACGATAATTGCAGCCTACTTATTTTCTGTGCTAGTATTCCTTTGTATGAATATACCCCAACTTGTTTACCCAATATAATATTATCTACATCTGAATTATTCTCAGTTCAAGTAAACAATGAAGAGTACTGTTATGAATATTTCTGAACATGTCTAGAGATGAATATGTGTACTCGCTTTCACAGGACTAGAATTGCTGGGATGTACAGTATGTTTATGTTAGGCATTAGTAGGCACGATGCTCACTTAATGTTTTATATATACAGATCCACATTTATTATAAAACTTCTGAAACATCACAAAGTTGAAATAGTTTTACAGAGAGCACCTGTATACTAACAATGTAGATTCTACCATTAACATTAGGCTCTACGTGCTTCTTCATGTATCTCCCTTCTCTCTATTCCTGCCTCCATCTGCTGGTCCATCTTACTGGCTTATACATTGCAAAGGTAATTGCAAACATGTGTACATTTTCCCTGGTTACCTGAGCACCCACAACAGTCATTAAATTTTCAAACTTGTTTATAGGGACTTTTTCTTTTGATGAAAAACATTACATACAAATATTAGGTGTATTTGCAAGCACATACCTTGTACAACTCAAACCAAATCAAGATATAAACCATTATTATTACCTCAGAATTTTCCCTAATTCATTTCCTAGTCAATCCTTACTCCCATCCTCACCTGAGCAATCACTGTCCAGATAGTTTTTTTTGTTTTGTTTTTTCAGAAAAATCATGTGTTTGTTAAATAACTCCAGAAAATAAAGTCATACAATATGTAATTTTTGGAAGACTCCAGACATCTTGTAGGATTTTTTTTTAGTTTAATTAGGGTCAAAATGAGCATTAGTAGTTTGTTTCATTTTATCAATAAATAGTATCCTATCATATGAATATACTATTGATTACTTAGCCATTCCTTAACCATTGGTGTATACAAAGGCTTTGTTTAGTTTTTGGCTATTTTGAATAAAGATGCTTGGAATATCATTACAAAAATCTTTTTTATAAACATAGACATTTATTGAAAACATTGTGAAGACATATGGTAGGTATACATTTAATTATGTGATTAAAGGCATTTTTCTAAGATTATGGTACCATTTTATATTCCCCAAAATAATGCATAATAGTCCCAGTCATTCTAAACCATTGTGACTCGTTACTGTGTTCAGTACTTGTAATTTCAATTATACTGGTAAGTGTATAGTTTAGATTTACATTTCCCTCAAGACTAATAACGATAATTACTTTTTCATAGATTCTTTGAACATTTACATATCTGCATTTTAAAATTTTTCAAATCTTGCTTTTGTTTTAACTTGTATTGTTAACTCTTTACTACTAAGTTTTAATATATGCAATATTCAAGCCCTTACCTGAAAAAATATTTTCTCATGTTAATGGTTCACCTAGAGTGTGTGTGTGTGTTTGTGTGTGTGTGTGTGTGTGTGTGTGTGTGTGTGTGTGTTTTGCTGGGGATTGAACCCAAGAGCATTCTACCTCTGAGCTACAATCCCAGCCTCATTTTATTTTTATTTTGAAAGTGATTCTTGCTAAATTGCTGAGATCCTCACTAAGTTGGTGAGGCTAGCGTTAAATGTATGATCCTCCTGTCTCAACCTCCTAAATACTGGGATTACAAGCAGGTTCACTATGGCTGGCTTTATCCATTCATTTTAATATTGACATCTTTGAATCAGCAGAATTAAAATTTATATGGTTTATTCTAACATTTCCTTTCTTTTATGACACTAAAAAATGAAACTATTGCATATTCCCAAGAATAAATATAAGAAAACTATTTCATATTCTCAAATCATAAAAATATTCTATATTTTCTGCTAAAAGCACAATGGTTTTAGTTTTGTGTTTAGGTGTATGATTTTACTTAAGATAACCTTTTTTTTTTTTTTTCTTTTTTCTGAACTCAGGGGCATTCTACCTCTGAGCTACATCCCCAGCCCTATTTTTTATTCTTTATTTTGAAACAGGATCTCACTAAGTTGCCGAGGGCCTCACTAAGTAGCTGAGGCTGGCCACGAACCCAGATCCTCCAGTCTCAGCCTCCCAAATGCTGGGATTACAAGCGTGCGCCACCACACCCGGCTTTACGATAACTTTTTAACAGGATAACTTTTTACATATAGATGTCATTATTCCAGCATTGTAAACTTGAACATATTTCCTTTCCCCTATTTTATAATTGATAATTGTCAAAAAATCAAATCCCTGTATACTAGGAGTTCTATTTCCTAGTTCTCTATTGGTTTTCACACCTATCTCAGTGCCAAATTGTCTTAATTCCTGAAATTTTATCATAAAACATCATTATTTAGGTGTAGTCCAACACTGTTTTTTTTCTAAGCTAGTATTCCCATATAAATTTTAGAATCAGCTTATTAATATTAACCAAAATAAGTCTACTGGAAATCACAGTGATGGGGTTTGTATTAAATATTTACACAAATATATACTATATTGACACATACTATATTCTGCTTATATCAGATAACCTCTTAGTTCTGTCTTTGGTGTGGACTGAGAGCCAGAGAATTCCCTCTTTCATGGTCCCAGGTTCTTCTCACTATGAAGTGTAGAATTCTGTAGCTTGCGTCACATAAGATAAAGATGCTAACATCTGATAATTTGAGTATAGCTATGTGACTTACCATAGTGGTGTCTATATTTGCTATTTTAGTCTAGCCAATGTTAGCATTGACACTTCATTATAATGGTTGTATGATGTGTTGTTATAAATAATATGTATCTGTTTTTACATTTATAAATTACTAGGTAGGATTATTGTTTTATATGGATCTTGCTTATTTTCCTCTGTTTATATATCTGATTATTTGGAAAAACTTCATGTGGACTGGGAATTATACTTGGTTGTGAGTCTCCCAGGAACATTAATTGAGGGTCTTAAAAACCTAGGGATATGTTATGTGATTGAGAAATACTTAGATTTATAGTGTCAATTCAAAAATTCTTAGAATAGTACGTATATACATATATACATATACACATACATCATATGCATATATGGTATTCATTTAAGAGTACATGATCTCAGGAATTATGTATTTTAATCATTCTTGCATCAATAAGAATGGAAAGTTAGACTAGATAGAAAATAAAAAGTAATTATTTTTAATAGTAAAGAATGAAAGTTATATAACAACTTGATCAGACAACACAATAAACAAAAAACATATAAAATAAGCTAAATATAGAAAGACATATTGAAGAAATTTTCCATTTTTATGTTTTGGAACAGTACTTTACAACATGAATTACTAATTGTTAAAATAAAATGTAAAAACATGTCAGCACCTATTTTATTTAGGGGATATATAAAATGGCTAATGATTATCTATTAAAACTTAACATTCTGTAATTGTTCACAACATAAATTTACAACAATTTAAGGTTTTCATGCTTCACCAGAATTTAAAAAGTTGAACTTGTCCTTTTGAATGAATTTTTAAAATTCTTTGCAATATTCATATGTAGCAATTTAGTTGTGTGAATAAAAATATATTGTGCATACATAATCTATTTATCATAATAAATTAATTTAGCATTTCTTCATACAACAGTACAACTATAATTAAGATTCATGAAACTTTTTTAAATTACGAGAATATAACTGTTGTCATATTAGCAGATTTAAAACTTGAGGGACATGATTGAAATTAAAAATTATTAAAATAAGTCAGTTCTATAACCTTGTTATCTGTGCTGTTTCTGACACAGATGTTTTATATAGACTAAGAGTTTTTAATAAATAAAATATTGTAATCATGTAAGAAAAATAAAATTTCAGTTTATAAATGATTTACACAAACCTGAAAAGTTGTTTACTTCATATTGTGCTAGACTTTGTACTCAAAGCTTAGTATGTTATTGGATAATGAGATAACTGGATTGTATGCTTTATTTCATCAAGATTAAAGTTCAGGAAATTCTATAATATTTTGGAAGATTTTCCACTCTACTTCTTCATCTACTGCAATATTAATGCTTAAAATATAAATACAGAAGTTTAAATATTAGTTCTATACTATTTTAATAGTCATTTATTCTTCCTGTTTGCTTACTATATTGATTGGATAAATATATTATTATTTATTTATTATTTATTATTTTATTATAGTATATTGTGTAGATTATTTATCCCCTTCAAATACTAACAAGGTCTTAAGCTTGCTTAGCCTCTGAGACCAGAGAAGATAAAGTGCTAATGTGGATTATTTATAAATCAAAATAAAATGTGCGCCAAAATATCAGAGGTCCATGTCTTATCTCAACTTAATGTAAGATAAGTGAAAACTATATCTTTTAAAAATACCATTAAGCTTATTAGTAAAGTTTGAAAATATTTGGTATTATTTTGACTTAGGTTACAACTACATAATAAAAATTAAGCAAAATAAAATAAAATTATACGCTATGTTCATTATCATTTAATATTCAAGATGAATTAATTTATTCATCAGACATGATATTTTTGTTACTTGGCACAGTGATGAGTTCTGGTGACTTAAGGGGATAGCAGCATACAAAGGGGCATCATGAAACATATCACAGAAGGTTCAATTGCAGTGCCAGTGTATACAAGGCATAGAGAAGATGCTCAATGCAATTATTAGTTACATGAACTAAGAACCTAGTAAGTAATCATGAAATATATCTTGCAGTAGAAATATGTCTAATTGAATAGTGTTTTACTATTCAAGACTATCTACTGATGAGTAGAAAGAAACGAAGAGAAATTAAATTCATTCATTTTCCCATGTGTTGAATATCACTTTATTATTTGAAACTGCTTCTGTAGGTCAGAAAATTAGCATAGTTGCATTTTTACCAACTATGGAACACAGCACAGAAAAACCTGGAATGATTGCATCTGCATGTGATATACTGTGGCCCTAATCACCAAACTACATATTATGTTTGGTCAGATTCTTACTAAACACTGAAATGTTTGAGTTTAAAGAAAACCAAGAAGATAATATGCTAATTACCTAGCTACTAAAGTACTTTTAAGTAACAATTGGAAAAGCCATATTATTCCTATTTCTGAATGCATACCTACAATGAAGAAATGGTAAAGTAGATACCTTCAGGAAATATTCTGGCCTCAGCAAGAGAAGCAAGGTGCTTCTGCAAATTAGATTCAGAATTTTAGAAGTCACGAAAAATGTCTTCTCATAAATTAACTTTATATGACTCTTCTAGTACCACAAATGTTAATGCAATATTTTGTAGTACTTAGTGTCAAAAAGAAGGTATTGTTAAGAAATGATTTCTTGTTAACTTCCAAATGTCATCTAATCATCCAATGAATCTCAAAACAATAGGTACTAAACCTATTTCCTGGAGAGACAGTAGAAATGAAAATGCCTTCAAGTCATACATTATAGGCTTTTAATTTAGTTAATTAGTGACCATGTAAGTGGATTTGATGAACCAATTTAAACAGAACAATTTATCTTGAACTGGGGAAAGGATTAGAAAAGACCTAAACAGAAATGTTTCAAATATTTATATGAAACCCAGCTTTAAAAAAATAAAATTTTAAATAATTATAGTTCTAAAATAGGAGTTTTATGGACAAGGTTTTATAGAATTTAAGACAGAAATCCACATTAATATCTAAATTTAATTATGGTCCTTTAATTTTCTTTTGGAAATTTCAAATTGCATAATCAATAACAATGCACAATATATTATCAACTGCTCCTTCCATTTAAAATATGTTGACTGAATCTAGTATGATTTTCTCTATGTTATCATAGTTCTGAATATCTGTGGAAGTTACTTAAAAATATCAGTTGATGAGTCTGTTCTTCAGTTAATCTTTGCCCATTATTTTAAAAAAGAGTCATTTTACCTAATAGATAAAACAGGGTCATTTTTTTTCTATCTTCCATTTTGACAAAATTTGAAATATATCATAAGCAGCCTTAATAATGCTCTATACACACACACACAAAAAAGTAACTTACCACTCCTTAACTTCTATTTAACAGAAGAATGGTGGATGATTTGGTACTTTTTTTTTTACATTTCTTTGAAAAGCTAACTTTGCACAAACATTTATGAAATACCTTTTGTTGTTAATTTTAATTACATTCAATAAAAAGGTCCTGTGAAGCATGACACAATTTTTTTCTTTCTTTTTTGTTGTCATAGGAGGCATATGAATTTTATGCCACAAAGTAAGTGAATAAATAGTTATCTTCAAACAATGGGACCAAGTCAAGTGGAAGCAAATGAATAGTGCAGTTTCTAAAAATCCCTTCATATTAGCCTTCCTATTATTCAAAGGTATTACATTGAATATACAGGGTTGACAAATATTGGCTTAAAAATGCTTGGGAGGAAATAGAATATCTTTCCTCCATCTCCTTTAAAATGCCAATGAGCAGTGATTTATTTTTATTTTACCACAGAGTCTTTCTTACATTCTAAAGCAAATATTGATGAATGAATCAAAATGGACTAACTCATTTCATTTGTAATGTTGTCAGGTGCTTATTATCTCTATAAAAGTATGCTTTGACTTCACTCTGAAAGATTAAAATGAGAGGAAACTATTTTTTGTAAGTCATGGAACCAGAAGAACATCAAATCACCTACATTCTTCTAAACCCACTGGATAACCTTTCTAAAAAAATCATGGACCATTTGAGTTTTGCCTTTCAAGTATTGACACTTAAGGAGAGTCATGCAAGTACAATTTTAGTAAAGTTACTAGAAAATGTTGAGCACTGCACAATTTTTCCTTCTCAATACAATCATGAATATTCATGATAGCATATTCATTTAACTCTCTGGCACTAGGATAAAGACTTCTGGATTAGCATGTCTGATAGAGTACAGTACATTACTGGAAGTTGAAATGAATGCTGGACTTCTTTAATCTTTGTAAAATCTGTTTTTGAATTCTTGCCTCTTCCTTTTGTCTCACATCACGGCAGCTAAAGCCATAAATTCAATGAAAACAATGAGAAAATTAAGTCAGCAAATACAAAGAATCACTAGAAATGATTGCCAGGAAAAGTAATGAGAATTTTCCAACACTGTATTGAACTATATCCCCAGCATACCAAAGAGGAGAGTGGGGCCATAATATATATCTGCCTTCATATAAAATTTCATTATATTTAGAGTTAGTCAAAGTGGTTCTTAATAAATTCTAAAAGTTAATCAAAGCTATTGACAATTTTTCTTCATCTTATAATTTATGCATTTTTCTTTAAATAAGCAAGAAAAAGGTTATATAAATATAGAGGAAGCCCACTAAGTGTTATGTGCATGTACATCATTAACATTACAAGCTACATTATGATGTTAGACTATAATGTATCAATAAAAGTATTAAAATAAATAAATGTAGAGGAAGACTATTTGTTCATTGACAACTATTTTTGTCCCAATTTGTGTTTTAGTTTTGCTTAGTTTTCAAGAGCTGTGTACATAATCTCTTTTGTATTTTAAAGGAATAAATGGTGAAGAAGAAGTAGGAGTCTGTAAGCTTTATTCATAGAAGAGAGAAGATCTCAAGCTAGGATTTAAGCAAGTGAAAAAGGCAGGAGGTATTCTTAGATCCTGGGAAAACAACAGAGAGTTCTGAATGACACATAAAAACATGTTAGTGAAATTTGAAGTAAGTTAGAAGAGTACTAAGCAATTATTTTCATATAAAATATACAAATAAAATGAGGAAAAGTCTTTAATCTACCATGCTTATCATTATTTCCTCTATTCAAGAAATAGAAATATCAGAAAAGTTAATGTGCTAATATAATAAAAGAAATTAATACAATTTAAAGAATATGTTTAATTCAAACTCACTACTATAATGGTTCATAGATGCAAGGATCAATGATTATCCCTGCAGAGCAAAACTCTGGCAGATGGTTGAGCTACTGATTATGTAACTCATAGAAGTGGACAGCTGGATTCTATGTGCTCTATAAGCCACACAATTCTCCAAAAAATGTTGTTCTATCGTGGGACCCAGGACTCAAAGAATTTATACTAGAAATAATAAACTCATGGTGATGTGGCCCCAGCATCACTAAATGTGGCTTTCCTTTTCATAACATAGCTATTACAAAAGTTAGTTTAATTATTGTAATAGGAACTATAGAACTCCAAATTAAGAAAAGGATAGGATGCAAAACCTAACTGGTAGAAATCAGAAGTGAAAATTGCTATAATGGTTGGAAAGAGCATAAACCAAGGCATCCTAACTGGCATTTATGTAGAAAAATACTAGAACATATTATTCCCGGGAGAAAGAAATAGATGAACACAAAAATAACAGAATGTCACTCAGTGTATACAAACAATAAAACAAGGATGAATTGTAAAGGGATATGAAGGCAAATATCTCAATACAATTCATAATCCCTTATCAATTTCTGAATGTGGACTGATTTTAGATCTGAATTCTACTTAAACAGAAGAGGTGGTCAAAGCCATGGCAACTATGTATGGTAATGACTACTTTAGTTCTTATCCATTTGCTTAGATTACACTGTAGAGAAAGGGAGATACATTTTGAGAGCCATTGAACAAAGATTCTGAGCTGACTTTGATACCTTGAGACCATATGCCTCTGTTGGAGAGTGAGCATATGGGGCCATATAGTAAACAGAATCCTGATGAAAGATGTCCATAAAGTGGTACACTAGATCCACACACCTACCTCATGCTCATTTTCTGGTCTCTAAGCTCATAATTTGCATTAACATACCTAACACTTGATTAAAATTCCACCTGGGATCCTTGGTCTATCAGGTGAGAACTTTTACAGTATGGGAGGTGGAACACAAGTTTCTGAAACTATCTCACCCTACACCACAATGTTAGTCATCAGAAACAATACTAAATCCTATGAGTGTTCTGGGAATTTAAGAGGTAAGGACAGCAATGACAAAGATTAGTTACATTATTAAAGATGTGAAGGATGCCAGGCTGGTGGCCTCCATTGCATTTCTGTTTAATTTACAGTTCTGGCCCATGCAGAAGCCAGAGAAATTCTTGAGGATGATCATGGACCTGAAATCACAAAGAGTGCCTCCATCACATCTTCCTTTAGAGATGTATTGGCTTTGCTAGAGTAGATTTATATGACTTTGGGTATATGCAGTGTAGTGATGAGATTTGCTAACAAACTCTACAAAATAACATGAGACAACAGCTGGGAGCTCCACATCACCTGCCTCAACAGCAGAGAACTGGGCTACCTGAGGCCAAATACTTTTGGGGCAGGCTACATCCTGTTACTAAACAAGGTTTAAAGTCCAAATGATATCATCGTCCTGAGGTAGATTAAATCATATGGGCAGTGACTGCCCCAGGCTCTCATGAGTAGAATGAGGACTTTCAGTCTTTCTTTCTTTGCCCAGCAGTGCTTTCTCTCCATTTCTTTCCCTTATATTGATTTAGTTTCATACTGCAATATGCTTGATTCCTCTTTATTAAAAAGAAATCAATTAGCAAATTACTCTATTTCCCTTCCATTTTGTATCATTCCACATTTGCAGATGCCATGGTATAAATGTTTGTTTCCTCCCCAAATGTATATTTTGAAATCTTAACCCCCAATACAGTAGTATTATGTAGTGAGATAAGCCTTTTGGGAGGTGATTAGGTCATGAGGATGCATTGTCATGAATAGTTTTAGTGCCTTCATAAGATGGTCACAAGTTCATCCTTTCCAGCAAGTGAACCAGAAAGTGAGGCCTTCACCAGACACCAAATCGTGCATAGCTTTGGTGGGGACTTCTTGATCTTCAGAACCCTGATAAATAATTTTCTGGTTTTATAAGTTCCCTTGTCTGAAGTATTAAGTTATAGCAACCAAGAAGAATGAAGGTATCAGAGATCGTATAAAATAGAAGATACCAGAGACAGTGAAATTTCTGAGTTATGAGACAGACACAGTTGCAGCTTCAGGTATTACCCTTTAGTCAAAATTATATCTTTCATGTAGCTACAATGTTCTTTTGAAAGATTTTCTTAAATAGAATGCCTACTTATTCTATAAGTCTAAGAATTTTTCTGTAATTATTGTGGTAATTAATTTTCATCATGAAGTGGGTAGTCTTTCCTGGACCTGTTATCTATAGATTTCCCATGTGTGTAAGTATGATGGCGGCAAGGCCACAGCACTGGGGAATGGCCCAACTATCTGTTTTCTAAACTAAGAAATTCTTTCCAATATTGCTAATTCAGTTTTGTTATTTCATGTTGAATCATCAGTGCAGTTCTCTGGATAGTCAAGTGTCTTACTTTTCTAACAGGACAGGCTTGTTTCATCTGTTGCAGACATAGTTTTTAGACTTTCCCTTCAAAGTATGCATCTAAAGATCTTTTGGGGCAATGTACTTTTGTTGGTGCATTCTGAGACCTTTTGCCATTAACTTTCACAATTATGGAGGCCGACAAAATTCTTCAGAGTTTACTATCAGACAGGATACCTGAGAAGAGCCAATGTTTCACTTCAAGTCTTCTGGCAAAATGGCAGAATTTCACAATTATTCCTTCTTGCTCAAAGGAAAGTTAACTCTTTTGCTCGATTACACCTTCAACTGATTGGATGAGACTCACCTACATTATGTAGGACAATCTACTTTATTTAAAGCCCACTATTCAATGTTACTCCATTAAAAAAAAAAACTTGAAAAAATATCCAGAATAATGTTTGATCAAATATCTGGGCACCATGTCCCAGCCAAGCTGACACATAAGATTAAATAAAATTAACATCACAAAAATTACAAAATGTAAAACGTTTTGGAGCTTAACATTTCTCCTCCTCCTCCTCTTTCTCCTCCTCCTCTTTCTCCTCCTCCTTTTTCTCTTCCTCTTCCTCCTCCTCCTCCTCCTCCTCCTCCTCCTCCTCCTCCTCTCCTCCTTTCTCCATATCTCTACATTTCAGTTTCTACTCAGAATTTGGGATAATTTAATGGACTTTATGGAATGGTAGAATAAAGACATCTGTAAATCTTCTTCATAAAAACAATAAAAACATGGGAAAATGCTCAAAATCAAATCTTTTTAGAATTCTGATATTTAGAAAAATTCTTGCAAGATTGTATAATATGAATTTACTGAACTTCATAAGAGCAGTGGGTTCTATGGCATTTTATCTCAACATACACCCACTCCCCTTTCACCGGTTCCATAGAAGTATCATAAAACAGCATTTTCACACTATAATATCTCTGAAAATCAATAGCCTTGCTGCCATTTCAGAGAACAGATGGGGGCTGGAACTCCTCACCAAGCTCTATTCCAATTTTATTATTACTGTTCAATATATATCATGGCTCAATGAAAATGCCCTAGTTTCAGAGTGGTAGTATTTTTAATTGATATGGAGATCACATAATAGAAGGCCTACATACAAGAAAAGTTTAAAAAATACTTATAATTGCTTAGTAAGGCCACTGGAGAAAAAAGAAAAAAACACAAAACCCGGCAAAATATTTTTAAACACCTAGGTATTAGTTTCCTAAGGTTTCTGTAACAAAACGCCATAAACTTGGTGACATAAAACAACAGAAATTAATTTTCTCATGGTTTTGGAGATTAGAATATGAAAACCAAGTTGCTGGTGGGCCATGCCCTCTCTGAAGGCATACAAGGGACTTCCTCCTTGCCTATCCTATCTTACGTCAGTTGCCAGAATTCCTCAGCATTCCTTGACTTATTCATCCATCATCTTTACATAATTGTATTTCTTTTCTATATGTCTCACACAGCCTTCTTATAATGGGACCAGCCATTCAATTTAGGGCTCATCTTAATCCAGTATGACCTCATTTTAGTTAACTGATTGGATATACAAAAACTGTACTTCCTCATTAGGTCACATTCTGAGGTCCAGGAAGACATAAATTACAGGAGTACAATGTTCAACTCAGTACTATACTATTAACCTTCAAGCAAGATTTCCAAGGGGTTTTGAAAACATCTACCATATACCTGGGAATCAGGAACGCTATTTTTATGTATAGAGCTATATGTATAACAGGAAATAATTGAGAAGGCTACAATACCTTACCTCTGGTTGACCTGAGGTCCAATTCCAGCAGAAAGTGAAAGCTGAAACAAATGTATAAAATGCAAGATGTGATGACCCTGCCTGTCCTTCCTGTAT
>PVLC010035756.1:0-16155 GCA_004027655.1 Graphiurus murinus | reverse complement strand
TACACAATCATATCAAGGTCACTCACCAAAGTGAACCTGAGGGGGAGGGAAGGGGAGGGGATTGGGGTGGGAATTGGGGAAAGGGTCAAATGACAACTGTGTGCAAATATGTTGTTAACAATCCGTACGCAACAAAGATGTATGCTATATTGCACGAATTACTACAATAAAAAAATTTAAAAAAAAAAAAAAAAAAAAAGTAGTGGAGGTGGGCAAAGGTCCAATTTTAGGAATGGGACCACCATATGATTTAGCTATGCAACTCCTCAGTATCTTTCCAAAAGAATTAAAGCAGAATGCCATAATGATACGTATATATCCATGTTTATAGTGGTACAATTCACAATATCCCAACTATTGAACCAACCTTAATTGATGTCTGTCAACAGATGAATGGTTAAAGAAGATGTGATATATAAATACAATGGTTTTTTCTTATTCATAAAGAATAAAATTAAGTCATTTGCAGGAAAATTGATGGAACTAGATAATATTATGCTATGGGAGATCAGCCAATCTCAAAAAGTCCAGTATGTTTTCTGTCATATGTGGAAGCTAGACTGAAAATAGGATACATAAGGGACTTCAGACAAATGAGAGAGACCAGTGCAATAGTGGTATTGCTACCAAACTCGCTAATATGTATGGGTGTGAGGAGCAGGGAACAGGGGAATGTGGAATGAAATACACCAAGTGCTGTGTGCATGTATGTTTGTATCACTTGAATCTCACTATGATATATAATTATAATTCATTAATAAAGTTTTTGAAAACTAACCATAGTATATACACTGAATGGACTTATTAATGGTTTAAAAAAATAACCTATACCAAGCCAAGGCAATAATAGAAAATACTTCTGTCATTTAAGAGATAACAGGAGGTTTACTACCATACTCACACAGCAAGAGACACACACAACTAGTCAGAGGAAAAAAGAAAGAAAACAAAAAATAAGTATTATTTATTACTCTGTTGAAACTATTTTGCATGACTATAGGTGATTTTTTTTTTTTTTTTGGCTTTGGTGTTTCCATATTTTCTAAGGTTTCCATATTGATTTACTATAAACAAATAGTAACAAATAAAAAAGATCATGAAAGAACTTATTTACTTTTTGCCCATTTAAGTAATTATTAGGAAGGCAAAAAATAGGAACGGGGGACAGCAATGTAAGCAAAGACTAAATTATGTTCATTTTAAAATTTTACAGCTGTTGAACAGTTGAAAGAGCTTAAAATGGCCGATGAGTAAAAATATGTTAAAAATCAATCAGTGTAGGCATAATATATTTTCATGGCTACCTCTAAAAGCACCAATAACAGTTCTGCTTTGGAATTTTATGGGCTATTTATAATCCTATTGATTTGAATTCACATGCTTGATTTAAAAAAAAAAGATTAACAAAATATTTTTCACACATGGAATTTTAGAGTCAAAGATGTCATCAGATACCCCACTAAACTACAGAAAAGGAGGAGACAACTTATGTTAATCAATATGCTGAATAAAAGAATAAAATGACTGAATGGAAGAAAGCCTAGGTATCCATTCACCTTAAATCTGTTAATTTCAGATTCAGCCAATTAACATAGCAATAAATTAAAATTCTGGACTCCTTTAGTAGACATTAAATCTTCTTCTTTTCTTCTTACTTTTTTTGGCACTAGGAATTGGATTAAGGGGCATTCCACCTCCAAGCTACACCCCTTACTTTATTTTATGTTGTCATTTTTAAACAGGGTCTCACTAGGTTGCTGAAAAGTCTTGCTAAGTTTTTAAGGCTGGCTTTGGACCTGTGATACTCCAGTCTCAGTTTCCAAATACTGGGATTACAGGCATGCACCACCGTGCCCAGCTCTTTGCCTTACTTTGATGATGCCAAAGTAATGCATTCCAAAGGGAGAAATATGATACATTAGAAAAAATACAGTTTGGACTTTCAGGCTGTCTAGAGATTTAAATCTGATGTATCAGTGACAAACATTGTGGCCTTCAGCAAACACTTGCCATTTCTGGTTTATTTTTTCCTATCTTCATCTTTAACATGTGGGTTTGGATCTCTAGAGTCTTTTCCCACCACATTCTTGGGGTTTCTGAAAAAACAAGTTTGTTTAGTATGGTCCACCAATGAGTGTATGGAAAACAGCACTTGAAGCATATGCAAAGACTCAAGTGACAGGCACACTGAGATCAAATCACTGGGGATTATTGTTTTTTTTTTTTTTTTCTCTCTCCCAATTTACTGTGGAAGAACTAATGAGAATCATTGCCTAAATTAAGTGAATAACAAACCAAGAGAAAGTAAGAATGATTAGCATTAGAGTGGTATTGAGTGATCATCAATGTTTAACTAGTCAATTGATTTTCTTCTATTGCTCTATCAATATTAAATACTCTTCCAATAAACAATTTAAAATACATATATATGCTCAGTAGAGACAACCTAAAAAAAAAACTTGAAAAATGTAGGGGAAGATAGCATATTATGAGTCTGCCCCTTACTTATTTACATGTTTGAGGCTTGAGAAGAGAAACTAAAGCTCAAACACTCATTAAATGTTATCTGCTACAGAGGCAAATACTGAAATATTAACAAGCTTACCACTCAGGGACACAAATAATTATGGTGTTAATATTCTGCATACCCTGAAAAATGCATATCATCTCCATCTACTTTTTACAAGTCCCTCTCCTCCTTTTGTTCTTTTTCATATTATGACCTCCATATTAACTGGGGAGGAAAAATACATTTAAATCAAGTAATATACTTAGATAATATATTAAAATTATATCTTATCAAAAAACTAACTCAAAGTGCACAGAAAAAGCAATTAGGTTACAGTACGTTACCCATCTCTCAGTGGCAGAACTGGATTGGAGGATCACTGAACTTGTTACTCTAGATAGTTTTGTACTGCATTTATCTTCTTTTACTGTTTCCATGGAGAGGAAAGAGCATTTTTTTTTGGCAGGGGGAGGGATTGTGCCTACCCATTTAGTCCCACTTTTGGTAGATGATTTCTCACTACAAGATTACTTGTTGAATACTGGTTGTACAACAGTTACACCCACCTGGGCTCTCTCATTGGTGACAGTGAGGACAGATTGCAGAAGCAATTTGATGAAAAGGAAAATGTCAATGCACAAACAGAAGAACTCAGAAGTAAAGGCCTCTCTCTTTTACACTAAACTAGCATCTTTGCCTGTACCAGGAGACAGTAAAGGCACATCTCCAGTGCGCACCCGATGCTGACAGAGTCATGCATTTTCTTCATTCCACTTACATAGAAGGCTTGGTAGGACATTCTGCCATGAATTAGCTGTATGACATTGGACACGGTGCATATCTGACCTCATTCTTTCCCTGTACCCCTGTTATCTCATGTGAAGTTAAAGATAGTAAAGGAATTATATAATTTTCATAGGGTTTTAAGTACATAAACTTATAAAGTATGTAGAGCAATAAACACATTAAGCATGTTAGCTATAATTATATGTATTGTTATGTGATCTACTACTCTACAGTTTGTATAATAGGATATTTTATACAATACCATAGGGTATTTCAGTGTTAACTATAAGCATGTAAAACAGTAGCCAGGCATGATGTTGTACGCATGTAATGCCAGTACTTGGGAGCCTGAGACAAGAGGATCTCAAGTTCAAGGACAACCACAGCAAGGTTGTGAGACTCTCAGCAACCTAGTGAGACCCTGTTTCAAAACAAAAAGTAAAACGGGCTAGGAGTATAGCTCAGAGGTAGAATGCCTCCGAGCTCAATCCCTAGTAGCACCAAACAAACAAAAACAAATACTAAAACCTGTAAAAATCTCAGGCAGTATACACATTAGACATGATGTGTTAACTATAATTATTTAAATTTTCTGTATTATACAATTTACAATTTATTTCACATTATTTGTATTACATATTGTGCTTTTTGATCAATGCTATTGCTATGTTATAGTATTATAGTAATATTATTCTACAAATTTACCAACATTAAAATTTATAGAGGAACCAGGCATGGTGGCTCATGCTTGTAATCCAGCATTTGGGAGGCTGAGACAGGAGGATCCAGGTTTGGCGGCCAGCCTCAGCTACCTAGTGAGGCACTCCGCAACTTAGTGAGACCCTGTTTCAAAATAAAGAATCAAAAATAGGGCTGGGGGTATAGCTTGGAGGTAGAATGCCCCTGAGTTCAATCCTCAGTACCGCAAAAAAAAAAAAAAAAAAAAAAAAAAAAAAAAAAAAAAAAAAAAAAAAAAAAAAAAAAAAAAAAAAAAAAAAAAAAAAAAAAAAAAAAAAAAAAAAAAAAAAAAAAAAAAAAAAAAAAAAAATATATATATATATATATATATATATATATATATATAGAGAGAGAGAGAGAGAGAGAGAGAGAGAGAGAGAGAGAGAGTGTGTAACAAGTAGAAGATATCTAAGATACATTTATTGAACAACCAGATCAAGAAAGAGAATTTTGTCAAGCCTCCTGAGGCTCCTTTGTTTCCCTGATGAACAGTAGGTCCTCCAAGGTGAGCATGTCTCTGTGTTCTAACCACATATCTAAATTTATGTTTTCAAACTTTTGTGAATTGAATTTTTTTTTCTTTTGTGACTGGCTGCATTTCCTTTATATTTTGTTTGTAACACTAATCTGTTGCAAGTAGCAGTAGCTCATTCATGTTCATTGCTGAATACTATTCCAATATATGAGCAACTACTATTAGCTTAATTCATTCTTATTATTCTGCTTACAGTAGAGAAGACTATCACAACAATCATTTGACATGCCAATTGTGGGCAGATATGTATTCTATCTAATTTTTTTTTAACAATTCAGCAATTCACCATAAGGATAGTTTGCTTGGGAATTTTATAGGTATACTGTACCGTTGACATTCTTGGTTTTTTAGAATAATTTTTAATGACTAGATACTAACTATGATCAAGTACTTTACTACATCTGTTGAAGTGATCATATTGCTTCTATTTTTCTGTTAATGTGATGAATTTGATTACCATATAATTAAAAAATTCAGAACAAAAATGAGAAAATATTTTTCCTTTGTGAAGATAATAGGTATCCAAAATATGCTACAGTTAAAATTTGTACTTTCATAATGATTTAAGAAAATTAATTGCATATATGGATATTCAAAGTAAGATCCACTAAAAAATCAATCTATTCATTAACAATCTCTATTTGGATGTAGGAATACATACATATAAACCAGAAGAATGGTTCTAAGAAATTCACCATTCGTGCATTTGAGAGAAAGTTATAAAATCATGGCTCCCATCCATAAACAATAAGAATTGCTTTGTAAGGTACATAAAACATTAATTTTTCCTGATCTGAAACCAAGAACACCACAAAAGAAAGGTATATGCTACCTATAAAATATCTAGTTCTAAGCCATAATTTAAAGACAGTTTTATGATGCTCACCTAAATTCAGAATTCAAAAAGGATATTAAATTTTGGCTTTGGGATTATGAAAGCAGGAAGGACTCCTTGATCAGAAAAGAAAGTATAAACAAACTAAATTACAGAGGTTTCTGTGAGGAAAATTAATGATACCTTTGACAGCCCGGTGAAATTTAAATTTCCTCTTATGTTTCTCAGTTATTATTCACATTTTTTCCTTGGCAATATCATTGTACTATCTAACCAGTGTCCTCCTCAACCCCAACATTGCAGTTTGAAAAAGCACTGAGCAGTAAGCCACGTCCACAGTACACACAGGTTACTTAGTATGTGCCAAGCAAGGTGCTGAGCATGGAGGACAGCCGAGAAGCCCCTGCCCTCCCAGAGATTCCATTCTAGTGCATTTGCACACTAATGCTCAGAACTTGGGTTTCACTGCAGAAAAAAAAAAAAATCTAAAGAGGATTGTAATACTTTGAAATCTGTAGTCAAGCAAAACATGTACGGTAAAACCTTAGCTTTAAAAAATTAGTTAATTAATTTTATACCCTGCTTTTAAAAGTATAAAAGATTAGTATCTTTTGTGGTGGCTAAGGATTGAATTTGAAGTGAAGCTATGTCCTATCTGATAGAAATACACCTAGTGACAGCTTACCAGGATTGAAGGCTCAGGTCTTCCAAAAATAACTCGCTAATGCTTTCTGGCTTTGTAAAGTCAAGTCTAAAAAGCTGGTGGTGAAGTCATAACATCATACTTATGTGATTGGAAAAAAGAAAAAAAGAAGTAAAGAAAAGAAAAAAAAAATCTCTCCCAAGTAGATGCTTTGAGCTTTCTATGCCATGAACTAATCAGGAAAGAAAACCCTATTATGGAAGATATATACTGCTACTTTGTGACATATATTGTTCCTTTCTTTGGCAGGGTAGACATATGGCAAGTCTATATTTAGTTTAATATTTTAATAAAGTATTTTGGGAAAATAAATCTGCCATATTTTCTCCGTGCTGAACATTTCTTCTGGCAGTCTCCCATCATAGGACCCTTAGAAAACATACCTGTGAAAGTCAAAAAGGAAAGCAACACTTTCAAAATATAGACATAATTCTGGTAAGCTCAAGAGAAATTAGCTTTGTTTTACAGAGGTAAAGATCCACATATGAAAATATATTGTCAAATATTTTAATTCACTTAATTATATAAGTTCTTTTTATAGTAAATTTCATCTTGCATCAGAAGTCTTAGTTAAAAATTCCCTAAACTTTTTTCTTATTTGTAAAAAGGCTTGGCACAAAAATATATTCTTGTGGTATGACTTGAAGTACTATTTTAATACAGAATAGTCAAATATATGATTTATGAGCTGTATGAGCTACAGACCAGTTTTTCATATTGTACTTAGTATTTCTCTTTGTAACGTGTAATAGAGAATAAAAAAATCTTCCTAAGCTTGAATGAGAGTATAGACCTAAGCTATGCATTTCTTTTGCTCAGAATATCTAGAAACATTTCAGTTTAAAAGAAACAGCTATGAGAAATATGCTGTTGAAGTGTAACTATTTTAATGCTTGACTGCCTTGAATCTTATTTTGCCTAGATTTCCTTGAAGTGAGTGGGCCTTGTCTGTGTAAGATTTCTTAGATGGCTTAAATTTATAATCTAGCATTGGGAACACTGCCTACTTTAACAAAGCACTCAACTATCTTTGCAAAAGCAGTGTATAGAGATTTGTACCTTCTTTGAATATTCATTTCACATAGTTGCTGATTTGTAAGAAGGTGGCACGCATACAGTTTCTTGAACACTGTGGCCACAAAAGAATCTACTTCAGAGTGGCATTGGCATGGCAATCTTCAAGGAAGAAAAATAAAGGTTGTAAATCAACGTGTTCCTTAGTCCCAGCACAGCTTTTGATAAATATTAAATTCAGTTAAAAGTAAGAATGATTATTAATGTGAAAGTATTGATTTTGTAATGTATGTATTTACTTAAAATGATAAGATACAATTTCTGATCTTGTTATAGAGGAAAATTCAGCAGAATATTTGAACATTGAATTTTTCTATTTTGGAAACTGTGATATTTTATTTCTCTGAAATTTAGGGCATGCCTCTAGTCTCTCATACCTACATTTTGTCTTCTGGTAATGGTGTCTTTCTGGGTAAAACAAGTTGTAAATAGTTTTTTCCTTCCTATCTCCCCATTTGAGTCTCAGCATGCATTTCTGCACTACTTTACTATAAAAAATTAATTTACTATAAATGATAGGATTTTTAAATCAATGATATTATTCAAGTGATTACAAAACATATATTAAGAAAAATGTTATTGAGTTTTCCTTATGATCTGAACTTAAACTGTTACTGACTGTATTTAGTGAAATGTGAAGTTATGAACTTGCAACATAGATGTCTGTTGATTCTGAAATTCCAAGTGTGGTGGCGCATGCTTGCAATTCCAAATTAAAAAAAAAAATTAAAAAAGAGGAAATAGGAAAATTGATATTAGAAGAAGGAAAAAGCCAATGGGGTTTGTTAATGCATTCATTATAGGAGCATAATTCAGCTGTAACTTATGTTGGATGTGCCTCTAGGTAGTTCTACTGAGGCATGATGAAGCACAATATTTGTTCTCCACAGTTGCAGGTGAGTGCAGATGTGTACCAAGGGAATGTGGAATGAATTACCAGTATTGTCAGCTCCTGTCTACCTCTTGTACTACTGAGATATACTTGTCCCTAATATTGGTTCTATTCTGAGACTGGCAGATCAAAATGGCAGTTGTTAAGCTGAGTGTGGTGGTGCATGCCTGTAATCCCAGTACTTGGAAGGCTGAGACAGGAGGATCACAAGTTCGAGACCAGCCTCAGCAACTTAGAGAGACCCTGTTTACAAATACAAATAAAAAAGGACTGGGCATGTAGCTCAGAGGGAAAATATCCCTGGGTTCAATCCCCAGCACCACAAAAATAAAAAGAAAAGGGAAGTTGTACACAACATCTAAAATAAAAACAATAAACCGGAGGGATAGTAAAATCTATATTTTACTATGGGTAAAGGCTATTATTGCTATTCAATTCCTTTCTCTACTTCCTGTTTTAGAGACCCTTCACCCTCGTTTACTGCTTGAAGTCTGTTGCCTAGTGGGACCCGGGCTTTAATCCTGAGAATTCTGACCCTCCAGACCCTCTGCTGCTTTTAGTTCATGTTGCTGCACATGCTTATTTACTCTCATCCCAGGCATAAAAGAGGTATCACAGACTATCTCCCACTTACCAGACACTTTCTTCGATGCCTCATAGAGTGGTGGCAGTCCTAGCACCTCTTTATGGCAATAGTGAGAATGCACTCTTAGGTCTCTGACTGCAGGGTATTTAATTGTCTGAGCTATGAAAATAATCCCAGGCTTCCCTGAACTATTCCCAGCCAATGATGGTGCATGGAGGCAACACTAAAGCAGATCATTCCTGGGAAGCACAGAACTTTGGTAAGCAACATCAACTCAGGGACCTTCTGGCAGTCTTGACAAATTCTTGTAATTCTGCTGTGTCTGAGATGCTTGAGTTCCGGTGTTTTGTCCTTCTTCCCCTTGTTCCTTCTCTTGGGATCAGAATAGCATTATCGTCTGATAGCAGTCCCAGCTTCCTTCTCACTCCTTCCATTTCCCCTCACAGATACTGCTATATTAAATCTCTTGAATATCTCATTCAGTCTTTGTCCGTTTCCCAGAAGACTTGATACCACACAATTGATACCAGGACAAAGAACTTTATAGAAAATTCCTTAGCAGATAGCGAGAAAGATGGCTGCTTAAGGAAGGGTATAGAGTACACATATGAATGTATCACTTTGAATCTTACTATGATGTATAATTACATTGCACAAATAAAATTCTAAAAAAAGAAAGGAATTCAATAAGAGAAAAAAATGTCTTCCTTCAATAATGAATGTGTGTAAAGTGCCATCGCAGCTTTAGAACTTTCTCTATCACAGTTGTTTGAGGTCTCCTTTGCAAATGAATTATTACCACTCAAATTCTTTCTCTTTCCAATCTTGCTTTGTCGTTGCCTTTCAGGTGTGATTTCTGATAGGACTTTCCAATAGAATCCCTGCATGGAAATCTCCATTTAGGGGACTCATCCATAATTTTGTAATGCAAAAGTTTTTTCTATCTCTTTGTTATGTGATCTTCTATAAAGTTTACATTGTTCACTAATGTTTTTACTTTGGATTGTTTTGTTTTGCAAGACTTAAAAATTGTTGAGCTACAGATTTGGGCTTAAGCTATGCAGAGGGACACAAAGATAAAGAAAAAAAATTCTTGGAGTAGTATTTTGTGAATTTGACAAAACTATGAAACTTAAAAGTTTCCCTAGTTGTGGGCTTGGGAAGGGATTGAAAAAGAAAAAATAAAGGTCAAAGGAGTCCCCAAAGATTATCAAACTAACTATTTGATAATAAGAATCTGTGATTTTAAATTATCAGGAAGCTACGCAAAATTTTGTGTATGTTCAGAACCAGAATACCAGTGCGAAATTAAATCTGAAGTTTAGGGTTGGGCACTTTCTGCTTCGAAATAAGAACTGAAATAATAAAATTGCTTTGAAAAAATAATTACTCCAAAATTTTTTTTTGCTAAAAATTTTCTCTAAATTTGCAATCATAACTTCACGATGATAGTCTACTTTTCTTTACTGCTTTGTTATTATTTTTAACTCTTTTTACCATTTAACTTATAGTTTACTTTACTTATTAACTTTTTCATTGTTTGCCTTCCTCATCTAAAATGTAATTTCAGTGAGGGCAAGTTTTTCTCCTCTAATCACTCTGGAATTCTCAGAACCTAAAATAATTCCTAGCTTGAAAAGAAATAATGTATGTATGTCTGGAATTTAAGCAAGAAACATGAGTCTTATTTGAGCTTATATAGGAAATATATAAAGATAAGGCTTTTAAAACTTTATTCAACTTATACATTACATGGAAATCTTGTTAAAATGTGGCTTGGATTTCAGTTGTTCTATCTAGGTTGTGAGTTGAGGTCCAGCATTTCTTTCTTCAGTATTTCTTTATTTTTTGGTGACACTGTGGATTGATTCCAGGAGAATTCTACCTTCAATCTACACCCTAGTCCTTTGATTTTTTGAAATAGGGTCTTACTGGGTTGCTGAGAGTCTCAGTAAGTTGCTGAGGCTGGCCCTGAACCTACAATACTCTTGTCTCAGCCTCCCAAGCACAAGGCTCACTCAGAAATTATAAAAAGTAACCAGGTGATGAGGACACTCCTAAATGGAGACTATTCTGTGAGTTGCAAGGTACTAAGGAATCAACAGGTGATACACATTAAATAGATAGTGTGATATATTGGGAAAAAAAACTGAATTGAATTAGAATACTGAATTTTTTATCTACTAATGAAACTACTTACTATTTTGTTGGTTATTGTATATGAAAGCATACCTATTTTATTATTCTAATTTTAATAAAAAATATCAGTTTCAAATTTCCCAGGCAAATAAAATTGCAAAGTGTTCTATGGTATACACATTCTGAGACACAAATAGAAACATTATTTCTGCTTTTAGATCTACATGCCAAGTTAAAAAAGAAGTTAAAAGAGTATAATGTCTATTAACAGTCTTGTGTAGCTAGAAATTGATTTTTGAGGTTACTTTTTGATTGAGTAACAAATTTAAAAGTTTATATTTATTGAAGTTGGGAAGCTAAATTATGCAAAATATACTTAAGCCATGGAAATTCAAGAGGAATATAAAAGCTGGGCATGGTGGCACATACTTATAATCCTAGTATTTGGGAGGCTGGGACAGGAGAATCACAGGTACATGGCCAGCCTCAGGAACTTAGTAGGGCCCTATGCAACTTAATGAGAGCCTGTGTCAAAATAAATAAAATAAAATAAAATAAAATAAACCTGGAGGTATAGTCAGGTAGAATGCCCCTGAGTTCAACCCCCAGTACTACAAAAATGAAAAAAAAAAATATATGTATATAAGGAAGGGTGGTGTATAGACAGTAATTTGAAAGAGGGAGCAGTAAATTTTAATTCACTGTTGTAAAGCACAGCTCAAGAATTTATGGCTCATGTAAGGAAACAAACTAGAATATATTGTGGGAAGGAAAACAACAAACAAAACTCCCTGACAGTGTTGAGATTAATAACCCTTGGTTTGGAATTGTTGGTAGAAGTGGTTAAATGGAGAAAAAAATTAGGTAAGGTATGAATCAGCTGGGAAACAAAGTTAGACAAACCTTTCTCTCTCCTTGTCTCTCAGAATATACAGTTATTCTAGTTTCAAGGAAGATTATATGGCCATAATTGATTTAAGGCCAGAAGTGCAGTTTCTCTTTTGAATTCCAGTAGCCTGTTCTTGCATGACCTCTGGTGTACCCACAGGTTTATAGGCAAATATTGTGGAAAATTAGGAAACTAGGTAAAAACTAAACTACAAGGTTTATATATTTTTAATATGAATACTAAGTGCTTGTTTTTCCAAGATATTCATTATGGTTCTTAATATTTGTTAACATTTATCAAAAAAATGTTCCAGTTTTACCCTTTTAAAGTGGTTGAAATTTTTGTCTTAAGAATGCTTATACATGAAAAAAGTCTGTCGTTTCAGATAAAATAATTATTGTAATAGTATATTAATAATAATTTTCAATTAAGTTGCTCGTTATGACTAACTTTTTATTATATTACATAAAATAGGAATAAAATTATATACTTTCCATGTAACTATGCAAATGCTTTATTACTTTTGCTCTATGGCTATGAATTTTGAAATCTTGTCAAAGTTTGAACTTATTCTTCTGGTTTCATAACCCAAAATAGAATAAAGAGTAAATATTCCAAGACGATTTCTTGTCATTTTCCTTTCATATTTGGCTTAATTGCATTTAGGAGGATAATGTCAAATAAAAATTGAACTTTGAAAGTCATAAGGCAAACATATACAAACAACATGATTATGAGATTTTATTTTTAGACTGGCAAGTTTTCGATTATTCACATTCTCTCAGCATTAAAATAATTTTAAAACATTGAAGTATTAAGTATGAAAAATGCAAATGCTGGTAGTGATCATATAGATTTTAATAGACTATTTTGACATCTCTGAAGGAGTAGAAGTTGTTTCAAAGCTTTGATTGTCAGTGAGAGAAATAGAAAATTGAGCAACTGATGAAACAGCTGAACCAATTCTGTCCGTTTCCAATTCATTTTCTCACAAAGAATGCTTGAAATTAAAGGAATGGTTAAGTTAAGGAGAAGCCAAATTGCTCTTGTATTTTTAAAAACTTAGAAAATAGGAGATGAATAATATATTTAATGGATAGAACTGAATTGTGAAAAAAATTTACATAAGAAATGCAACAGAAATATAAAATTAAGTTATCTTGTTATGAAATTATCTTTACATAGTTTTAAAAAGCAAAACCCATATCAGGCCCTGAAGATTGGTGCATGGTTTATTTTTCTTTCTTTGGCAACTTTAATTTTTTTACCTTTAACCACTGCCTCAGTGGAGCACATTAACATCTTACAGATAATTGGTTAAAAGTAGTTATTTATGTTTTTGTTTATATCTACAAATTTAAAAAAATCTAGATAATTATTAGAATCCCTGATAGCAGTTAGAACCTAAAGAAAATTCAACTTCGTTCACAAAAGCACATTAAATATTTATTTGATACTTCAGCAGAGTAACAACTTCCTGATTTTATTAAATGGTTACATGAGTCATAGCTGGTTGACTATATATCTCAGCACATCTTGTTTAGTGATTCTAAACATGAAAGGCATGTAGCAAAGATTACATTTATTAACAGGGATTTTCTTTATTTTATTCTCTAATAGTAGGGTATAATTGTCAAATATTTAGAAGATGACTCATAAACACACAGGAACACACACACTCACATACATGAATACTCACTCACATACATACACACACACACACACACACACACACACACACACACACACACACCTACAAACACAATGATCACATTTCAAAGATTTTATTAAACACAAATGAGGTAATCTGTAAGATGAAAAATCTGATCCAAATGAGAATCAGAAAAACAAAGATTACATAGTAGAGAATGGAAATAAGTTCAGTGAATCCATTAATTTCCTCAGGACAATAAAACTATATAACCTTCCTGGTATTTACCATTAAAAACAATCTATCAGAGGTCTAAAAGTAAACATGTAATTTCAGAGTCTGCAAACTTAATTTTAGATACTTTATCTTTACCCAAGATTACAACATGATAAAAATAAACTCATGGAGTACATGCTTTTGTATGTAGATTTAAGTGAGAATACAAATAAAAAGGAAAGTCTTAGTTTTCAATATTTGAGAAACCGATTATGGGTAAATTCATTCATAGAAAATTAAAGACTTATTAAAAGAAAGTATTATCATTACATATTCTGAAGGAAAATATTTCTCCAATTTGAACTAAAATTTTGAAAGTAAAAGAGAAAATATTATTGAGATTTACTTAAATATCATCTGAGTTGAGTTATATGAATGGGGTAGACGCTAATATTCCTTCCCATCACCCACTCTTTTTTTCCCTGTCCAAAATCCATAATTTTGTTGAATAATTTAAAGATACTGTTTTCAGGGAAGTTGAGTTCCTCTCTAGGCCCAGGAAAGAAATAAAAATTTGCCCCATTGTTGAATGATATTCCATTTCCTTTTGCTGATTGTTTTGAGGATGGCCAATATGAGATACAGGAGAAGAGTTGTTTGAAAAGTTCTTCCTCGATTGAAAGAAATGATAAGAAGAAAATATTTTTTGTCTTTTACATAAGTTTTTGGTCTGTGTTGCCTTGAATAACAATATGTTGGCCCTAAGGCAGAAAAGCCACAGGATGCAAGCCAAGTTGCTCAGGATGGCAACACAGAAAGTTACAGAAATCTGTGGTCTTGATGTAGTCATTGTGCTAACATCTTGACATTGTGCTACAAAAATATCACCTCTTATTTATGGTAACTTAGTGTTCTATATTCAAATTGATACTAAGAAGTTAAAAAATGAGAAGTTTGTTTATAGATGAAAAATCAGCATTTAATACAGTAGATATCTAGTGAAGTAAGTGTAATATAAGAAATATGACTCCACATAATTTTTTCTAAATATATTCAGGCCTACTGATAAAAGTAATGTGGAAGGCCAGGTCACTATTTGGATGTACCATCATGTAAGCTGGAGAAGTCAGATTTTAAAAAACCCTTCATTTATTATTTAATTAAATGTTGATGCATTATTCCTCTTGTATGAACCAGTTCATGGTTCAATATTTCACTTATATTTGTTGCATTTTTCCCTCTAAGCAGTTGGGAAGCTTGAGACCTTGGCCTGTGTTTTAATTCTTTATTTCTCTTTGGTAAATGGAGACTTGAACTTAACCTGTGTTTCTAAATATGGCAGTTTTTTTCTTCTTTCTGTGGCTATGACTATGATTTCTCTTACTGGGACAAAATAGAACCCTGGAAGAAAGAGAAAAAATTGAGACTGAACATAAAGAGTGTTAACTCAAAGTGCCAGGGATGGTGTGCAATTAATATTTGTTCCTGGGGTTTCTGAAAGCCTATCTGGTGATCTCTCATTAAAAAAAAAAATCTTGTTTGCTTAGTTTCTGAAAGGGGTAGGATTTTAACACTTTTTTTCTAAAGTAAGAGAAATCTTTCTTCCATTCCCACAGAATAGTTTAAATCATCACTATCATCTTCTGAACAGTATATAATATCTTCAACTTCAATGAAATTTGTCCAAATGCTTAATCCCTAATCTCCTTCTTAAATACCTTATTCATTATTTTGATTTCTAAAGCAATTTCATTTGATCTTAAATTACAATTTCTGTCTACAAAGAGGCAGTTAATTTTTCCTTTGTGTAAAATATATTCCAATTCATATGTAGAAGAAGATAATTGTGGAAACATTAGATTTGACTTTTTTGTTTGTTATAAATTCTAAAATAACATATTAATATAGATGTACTAAGTTCCAGTGGGAAGAGATTTGATGGTTTGTTATTTTGAGGGTGTTTAATTTCTAATAGAGGAAAATAATTGAAGAGAAGGACAGTTGTAATACGTTTATCTGCATGTATCTTCTTGTTATCTGTGATGAAATATTAGAATAGTAAGTCTGATTTAATTATTTAAATGTGTGATCATAAATTGTTTGTAACAGAGCAGCATCCAGCAGGCTAAACATCAAGTGAGGAATTATTTATATTTGGGAGTGATTCATTTTAACAAGAAAGTAAACTGGAAGCCACTTGAGGGAATAATAAAGTCACCTGATCAGCTGTGGAAAGATCCAAGATTCTCTCAGGAGGAAGCCTTCAGACAGACAGCTCTCATACAAAAATTTCATGAGACCAACATAAACATATTTCATTATTCTAGATTTCTTTCACAAATATATTGTCTGATGATTAAATAATTTCAAAATCTTTAGATTTATACTTAAATGTTAACTCATGGAATTATTTCTAATTAACAATGTTAATTGCATTCATAGATATGGAATTTGCATGAATGATGAAATTTCACAAAATTCACACTTTAGTTTATAAATAATATTAACCTCAATGTCAGTAATTCTTTGAGTAGAAACACTCAGTTAACCCAAAATTATTGGTTCTCCTCCTCCTCCTCCTCCTCCTCCTCCTCCTCCTCCT